>LT855413.1:1819248-1938298 GCA_900184765.1 Hymenoscyphus fraxineus | reverse complement strand
TTTAAGTATCTAAATCTATAAGAATATACCTATTATCTTTATATTTAATCTCTAATCCTAGGTTAGAATATTCTTTATAATAACCTTAGTTATTACTACTATTACCTAAACCAGAGTCCTCCTATATAACATAGATTCTACGTCCTCGAGTACTTAGTTAAACGTAAAGTCCTAGTCGATTTTAACCCTGGTTTTCTTAATTCCTACGGTTAAATAGAGGTTAATAGTTGTCTCCTTATCCTCTACGATTTCTACGATCATTAGGATAACAATTATTATTACTATTTATTTAACCCTAAAACCTTAATCTATTACTCTTAGTATCCTTCTTATCTTCTAACTTATCTGTATCCTTACCCTAGTCCTTTAACTTATCCTTTTATACCTCTAGCTTAGACATAGTATTATAAGGATAATCTAAATTTGTATTTTATAGAGGGTTAGGTTAGTTAGTTTATTGTAAGTTCTTATTCTATTGTCTTATACGGTTACTATTATCTAGGAAGTTATTATAAGGTTTATAATTAGAAGCTTAGAAATTCTTATAGGCTTCTACTATACGATCTTAGCGTCTTTTATCCTTTTTATATTTCTCTTTAGCTTAAGTTTACTTAAGTAAAAGCTTGATCTACCGTAGCTTATAGAGCTATTAGCTTAAACCTGTCTTATTTGATCCTAACTATAGCTTATTAACCTTCTATCGAACCTTAGGTACTATATAATTCTAAATATATATTATTTAATTAAATTTATTAATAATACTTATACTTTTTATAGTATAACAAATCCTTGTTATAAAAGTAATTAATCCTTCCTTTCTATTAGGATACTATATCTCTAAAAGAACTATATTAGCCTTTAAAGGATCTATATAGAATTAATTAGAGAGTTTTAAAGTTAGAGTATTAAGGTTTCCTAGTATTATAACCTAGTCTATATTATCTAATTCGTTATTCTACTAGACCGTAGCTATACCTTGCTAAAGTAAAGGTATAAGATCTATAATATCTTATAAATTATAGGTTTCCAAAAGTCGCTTAAGTTTATTATAAAATATAAAAACGTCTAAATAGATTATAAATTTACTATTACTTTTAACTATAGTAGATTTATCTAAAGGGTTAAAGTGTCTAATATCTTTAGGCCTTAACTTATATTTAATAATAGCTTATATTTAACTTTGTCCCTATGGTTATTATTGTCCTTGTCCTCTTAGATTAACTGTGTTTTGTCTAGTACCTTGAACTCCTAGGAGTTACGTTATTAAGTCTTGATAGCGTTTCTCTGTCTCTTAATTTTGATTAATTATAAAAGTTATTAATCTCTTAAACCGCTCGTCCTTCTTAGATAGTTTCTTTTGTAATCCTACGTTCCTTTAAGGTTAACACGGTTCTTCTTCTTCTTTATTATTATTATCATCAGCTCCTTGTCCTTGTCTACTAGTTCTATTATTATTAAAGTATTGTTTAATATTGTCTTTGTCTGGTCCATTACTAATTCCCTTGTTATTGTCCTCCTATACAGGTGGCGTAAGACTAGAAGGTGGTCGAATACCACGCTGTCTAGCCGCTGTAGCCCGTAATCCTGCTATTGTAGCTATAGGTTAGGCTAAGTAAACTGCTAGATTCTGCGAATTTTAGCTTAAGGGCGTAGAATAGGAGGACAGCGAAGAAGATAGTTAAGTACTAGAAGGAGGTAGAGGAATCAATATATTGTTCTACTTAAGGAAACGTTTTAGTTAAGCGTTAAAGGTCCTTCGTATAAGGAGGTCGATATTAGAGATAGTATCCTAAAAGGTAGGACAAGGTAGATAATTGTTAAGATATCTATTAAAGACTACTAATACTTTACTATTAATATCTTAATAAATATTTATATAAAGGTAAAGAAGATTAAGCGCTAATTTTAACTCCTCTTATACTATTAATATCTAGGGTTTTCTAGAGATAACCTGTTAGGGAGTCTTACTTATAATAGTAGTAAGAGTTATTGAAATTTTAAAGAGAGATTCTCTAGTATCTAATACTAGAGCTAGGTAATAATAACTAGATTTCGTTTAAGAAATAAGATATGCTTAGGTTCTAAGGTAGTACTACTAATTATTAAGGATAAAACAAGTAACTATTAGAATAAGCTATAAAAAGTGAGTATAATTCAAAGTACTAGCTAAGGATATAATAGTACTCTAATAAGGAGCCATAAAGGAGCTATAGAAGCTTCTATAGAACCTTCCATGCCTTTCTATCTAAGACTAGCGTAACTTATATGAGACTAGCGTAACTCATATGTGCTCCTAGTGTATAGCGTATAGTACTTCTAGCGTATAGCGTATAGTATAGTACATATGCTAGCGTATAGGCTGTCTCGCTAAATGTAGGAGTTATATACTAAAGTAAACAAACGATAGTACGTTCCGTAACAATAAGTCTAGTCTATATTACTAGTATATACGTTAGATAGATAGCTCTTACCTTTAATTATATAAGGTATAATAATAGTAGAGATATTTAAAGAGTAGCTAGAGTTTATAATATTACTTTAATATAATATTATTCCTAGAGAGCGTAATATAATTATCTTAGATAATTATACTATTTATTAAAGTAAATAAGTTAAGGAGATATATAAAAGATATAGTATAATAACTAAATATTTACCTTTATACTATCTTTAATTTAATCTAATTAAAGAGAGCTTTAAGGCCCTTAAAACCTTAATTTATTATTACTATAAATAAGTGTATATTAAGCCGGATTATATAAATTTTCCTACCTTTTTAATAGAGTAAGTATAGGAATTAGGTTAGAGAGTTAGTACTAAAAGGAGAGCTAGAGACTACTTTAGGAATTATTTTTATAAGGTCTAAGGTAATAATAATAATATTTAATTAAATCTCTTAAATCCTACTCTCCTTTATAATAAATCCTCTAAACCCTATACTCCTTTATAGAACCTAGTATTATCTACTTATTACTTTAATAAACCCTCTAAGATATATATATATTCTATAGATTTCTATAAGTATTAAATCCTTATATTTAAGAGTTATATAATTCTTCTACTAAAACTAATATACTAATACCTAAGTTAAGATATTTATAAATAGTATTAAATTAAGGAGTTATTCTTTTAAGCTAACTATAGAAGATATCGCTAGTACCTAACGCTATAATAATTATAGGAGCTCTTCTAATATCCTTTATACTAGTATCTATTATCTTATACTAGTATTTAATACTACGAATAAGTACTTTAAGGCGTTCTAGGGGTACGTAGGTATAATTAATCTACCCTATAAATCTTATAGAAATTAGTAATAAAAAAGGCTAATATAATAAAAGTATATATAAATAATAAAAGCGGGTCTATTAATAATTATCTTATTTATTATAATTAGGTTAGGTATATAAGACTTATTATAGTTATTTATAGATATTATTTTATAATATTTACTTAAATTATTAATATATTAAGGTTAAATTAACGTTAAAATAACCCTTACCTAGCCTAGTTAGAAGGCGGTCGAAGTAAGCTTAATATACTAAATCTAATATTCGAGGGCTAATTTAAGCTATACTAAGTCTCTTTTATAAATTTCTAGTATTAAAACACTATAAACTTAGTATAGTAGTTTAATATTACTAAAGTAAATTAAATAATATTTAAATAATATAACGTCTAATTATATAGTAAATAATATTACTACTAAGAATAATACTATAGAGAATATAAATTTAAAGTAAAAAATTTTATTTAGGATTTTTTAAAAAAGGCTTTTATTCTCTAACTTTATTATTTACTCTATTATCTTCTATATTATATTCTTCCTATATACTATCTAACTAATCCTTTAAATTATTATTTAAACAATTTTTATTATCTAGTATAAATAAGGTAGGATTAGAGGAAAGTTTAATAGAACTAAAACTACTATTACTAAGAACTCTAGATAGTAAAGACATAGGTATAAGTATAGGCTTAGGCTTATTAGTAGATCTAGTATTACTATTTCGAAGCTCTTTTTTAAATATAGATATACTAGATTTTATATACTTTTAAGTACTAAAAGAGATATCTATCTCTTATTACTTATCTATATTAAGGTCTTAGAATTACTTAAATATAATTCTATTACCTATATATTAATATATAACTATATTTATAGTATTCTTCTCTTAGTTATTATCTAAATCTATTTACTTTATATATAAATTCTATATTATAAGAGGAGAAGAGAAGTTATATTATTTATAATCGATAGTACTTAAAGAATATAAAGGAAGAGTTCGTATAAAAGTAAATTTAATAGAATAATATAAACCTAGTAGACTTTACTTAAAGGATTCGAACTAGAGTCTATATTATACTATATTATATAGGGGAGGGTTTATTATTCTACTCTTATCTCTAGTAGTAAAATTCTAGTAGATTACTATACTTAGGGGCTAACCCTAAGTACCTAGACTAATAGATATAGAAGTTAATTTTAGAGAGTCTATATCTACTACCTTTTTATTCTCGGCTTTTTTATTCCTTATAAAGAAGTCTAAAAGTAACTAAGCTAGTATAATACTTAAAAGAGCTTATTCTTTTATAATATTTATTACCTACCTTAAAAGGTATAATTAAATAATCTTATAGTAGGTTTTATTATCTAGTTTCTTATAGTAGGATTTATAAATATTCGAGTATATTTAATACTTATATTAAAAGGCCTTCTAAATATCCTTCTTATATATAGTTCGACTTATAGTAGCTTATACTTCTAACGCTAAATTATTAAGTTATTATCTTATTATATTTATTAATCTTCTAGTCTCCTTCTTCCTTATTTATTAAACTCTCTTCTTTTTTTCCTAGTTCTTTTACTCTTTATAAATCTTTATTTTTTTAATAGCTTTAATTATATTAGTAGGTTATATTAAGGGCTAGTAGTTTTATTTATAATCTAAATTAGAAGCGTTTAATATTTTAAGCTTATTAAAAGACTTTTTATATATATATATACCTATCTTCTACTCCTTTAATTTTACTACTATCTTTATATCTTTTAAATTTATAAAAGATAGAGGTCGATTTAGATTATAGTTAAGACTATAATTTATAGTAATATAATAAGGTACTAAGAGAGCGTTTTAAGAGTACTTTTTTAATTCTAGGTACTCTTTAAGCTTCTACTAATCCTTTAGTAAGCTAATATTAAAGGCCTTCTAATTACTCTTTAGACTATATAATATAGACTAGGATTAAGGATTACGTTATTTACTATATTATTTAAATTTTAACTTAATATAATTAAATATATCCGACTTAATTTACTTCTTAATAGGGAAATAGACGTTCTTATAAAAGCTATTTACTAGGTCTAATTTCTTAGAGAACGCTATAGTATTTAGTTCTCTATTAAGAGAATACTAGATATTTAATAGTATAATAGGTTTAAGAGAGAGGGATAGATATTATCTAGAGGCTCTCCTAGCCTTATAAGTAAAGGGTAGTATAGAGTAGTTTAATAGAGTTTTACTTATTTATTATTTATTTATATTAGAAGGTTTATATAACGAATTATCTAACTATTTAATAGTTACTTTAGTAGCTCTTTTAGCTTAGAATTATATATAATTAGCTTTAAGTTCTTTAGCCTCTCTAGTATTTTCCTAAGTCTTAAACGCCTTATAATTATATTTATAAGTCTCTACTTTTTATACTACTAATTCTACTAGTATTATCTTTATTAAAGTATTATCTTAGGTATTTTATTCTCTAATAGCTTATTATTCCGCCTCTCTATTCGCTCTATACTCCCTTTATATTATCTTTAAATATTAAGTATCCTTTAAGTCCTAACTATTCTTAATATTCTCCTCTACGCTATCGAACTCTCTTAAAACCTCTTAGCGTACTTCCTCCTCCTCCTTCTCCTCCTCCTCCTCCTCCTCTAATAGTAATAGATCTCTAGGCGTTAGTATTATAGTAAGTTAAATTTAAGAGAGAGCGCGTAATAGATTATAAGACAATTCTAACTAAGGAACAAGAGTAAGAGAACTAGTTCTAGCTCTTAATCCTACTTATAAAACTACTCTTAGAGATATAGTCTTTTAAGGCTTTACTAGAGGCTCTAGTAGAGGCTCTACTAGAGGCTCTACTACTATTTTATAACCCCTTTTTAGTACTATTCTAGTAGGAGGTTTAGTACTATTTTAAGTATTATATAGTATATTTAATATTAAAGACTTTAAGAATAAGATAAATTACTTTATAGATATATTTAATAGATATTTTAAAAGCTATTATTTTTTAGTATAGTTACTATATAATATATACGGATTCTATAAAAGTCGGTAAATTTACGGAATAAAGCTTATATTAAATTCGACTGTAACACTTAAAGATAAGGTTCAAAAAGAAGGAATTGAGACTGTATTAGAATTACTATATAGATATAAAAATTGGCCGCAAATAGATGATTAGACAACTTCCTTCCACGGGAGTTACTTAATCTAACCTTTACGGTATTAAAACAGCTTAGGGGATATTCTATTATAAACTTGTTAACTCAACAACCAACATTAGCTTATCTGTGAGTTATAAAGGCTACGTACTGACTTATTCACGATTAATATCCTTCTTGGAACTGCTATCAACTGCCATTTCCGAGGGTCAAAGCTGTATGTAGCAATTATATGATTATTACTATCTAAGGCGTGAATCCTGTATCATAATTGAACCTTCACACAACGGGGTTCTGAAGCAAACCCAAACATTATAATATTATGAGATAAAGTTAATTATAATGTCAATTTACTTCCTGGTGTCTACTCAAAGGTTCCAAAAAACTCTAAAATCCAATCCTTTCTATAAAAGGAACCATCAGCGGCCGTATTATTGTAAGAGACTTTACTAATCAGTAAATCAATGAGTCAAGAAAGCCCTAGTTTGAACAAATTGCTAAGATATCGCAGCAGAGTGTCTGACGTAGAAATGCCTTGACTTGCGGGAAGAAGAGTGTGGATTGTCCCTTTTATGATGGTTGACCTATACTGCAATCCTAGTCACAAACCAAGCACTATGATTGGTGAAGAAGACAAACAACAATTATGCTATTGTTTCATTGAAACCAATAACGTGATTGCTAAGAGTGCGTCAGATAGTAAGGCAAACTAGATGGTGTCATAATCTCAGGTAGGTCAGTTAAGCGAGAAGATAGGGGTTGACCGCCAAACAATTGTTATTTGTTGAGATAAGTGGCATTTGCTCATTTTCGGATTATCTACTAGCGAAATAATGGCTATAATTAACCACATTCGCTATTATTCGGTCCTTTTGATCCCGTTGAAAATTCAAAGAGTTCTTCCCTTTTATATCGCAACCTTCTCTCTTTTGGTATAGAAACATAGTATAACAACCATTTTTGGATGATATATGTCAGAAGTTAGTTATAGAACCCTGATTCAAAGATCTCACTCAGTTGATTATGGAGAACAATTGTGTTCATAGATTATTCACGCAGACATTTTCGGGTTAATTTCTGATAAACAAAAAAAGGGTGAATTCTAGAAAAGCCTCGCTGATAGGCAAATGTGACCGAACATAGCATAGCCACTCGCCGGTGGCCGCCGACCAAGATGGTGTGAGAAAAACCATATAAGGAGCCTTTAGGCCCAAAAAGAACCTAGGAATTACACAACCCACACATACCAAACTCCTCCACCTCATCCAAGACGTACCATCATACCAAAACCCATTAATCTTGTTCAAGATTCAAACACTTCTATAACCCAGCGTTATTCAAGGACCAAACTACCTTACACACAAACTCCTCACTCTTGTCTGGGACGCAAACTCACTCTTCTACACCCAAGCCTTAGTCCAGAGGCAACCTACAACATACAAGCAACCAGAGTTCTCTCATAATCAAACCAACAAACACCATCAACCTAAACGAACATCACAGCAAAATGGAACAAAAACCTCAAGTTGAACCAATGGGCTGGGAGAGAACTAATGGTGGCGGTCACTTTATGTTTTGTTGCAAATGTAAGACGCTCACTGGCCCGGTTGACCCTAAGCCCAATACACTTTGCGTTCCCATGAACACACTGTGTGCACAATGCTCACACAAGTTGTGTGAGAATTGCTTTCAAAATTTGATGTATCTTTTTTGCCACATGTGCAAGAACGAAACTCAAATTGTTGATAACGATGAGGTCTGTGGCAATTGTGGACACAACAAATGTGAGCATGCGCGATGCACCATCAAGGCGGAATGGAAAAAGCATACGGATGCTTAGGAGACATTTTGAAACACATGCACTGTATTCCAGGGGGTGGGGGAATTTTCTTTGGAGACATGGAATTGATTGAGTTGGGGTTTGAGGACAATCACATAATGTAATGTTTGGTGGGAGGTTGTTGGGTTGGGTTTCCACATATGATGGAGTGGTGGATAATGAAGTGGAGTTACTGCTGGATACCACCTTTTGTTTTTGGTTTTCCTTTGGAGAAATTGACGCCCTTTCAACACAACAATTTTCATGCTTGAACTCCTAGTCTGTGATATCTGACTCTTCATGTACTTAGAAACATGAAAAATGACATTGCAAAACCTACGGATCTTGAAGGCATTGAAAACACATGCAGAGCTGCTCAATGAGTCCCTCACATCAGATACAAGGAACCAATGAAGAGATTTTCTTCATCTGCCCTGCTCCTTGTTCTTTCTACAATGAAAATTGTACCATCACGCAAATGTATCACTTAGAGGAAAAAGGCCTCATGATTGAGAATGTGTGATAAATATGACCTGATTTCCCTTAGTCCCGGAATTTGAGTTGTTGCACCTAGCGATGGGAATGTTATTGGGTCGCTCAGACGTCATTGAGCCCATCTCTCCATGCTAATGTATCTTGAGAATTGTAAATATCAGATGCATAGCTTTGTGTTCATAGTAGGGATAATCAAGCAAGGTTTTCAAGACCTCCTAAACTCCATGCTGGTGAGTATTCCTTGAATTTATTTCTCCAGATCTCCTTTTCGACCTCGTAGCTTTGGAGAGCGGCGGCCAAGCGATGCTTCATCTTCATGAAATCGTTTCCAAATGGCTTTTTGAGATCTTATTAACAAACAACTATCGAGTCTCAGCCAGTACTTCATGATTATCTCGAGATCAAGTTATTGACCCAAATTCTGTAACGAACCTCGGTGGAAGCTGACAGTAACACATTGGAGGAGAAGTTCCCTAGAAAATAACAGGCAATTACGGGTATCGTCTAAATGGGATAGACGCTATTCACCAACGGCTCCGTAAACAATTCCCGCCCACATGAACAATTGTCAAGACCAGGAGTAGAATAATGGCGAAAGACCGACAATCTAACTGCATGCAATGCGGGGATTCTGCGGTGTTCATACGGCCACTATATTCATCTTTCTCTTTTCAAACGTTAAATGGTTCGATCCTAGTGTCGTACGATCTCCATGCGCAGTTTTGACTAAACACCCCTTGCCTAAGCGAACCCAGTAAAAAGGGGTATAGAATCACGTGACGTGTCATGACCTAGGTGCAGGTGGATTCTTATCTTCACTGCGATAATATTCGTAGTGTGAATAACCTTTTAACCCTGATAAGATCTCAAAAAAGCACCATAATGAATTTGTTTATGTCATTTTGAGGGTTGGTCAACGTCATTCCCACACCTCCTGAGATCTGTAGAACTGTCAATCACGTGCTTTCTAAGATTCCGCATATCCCTGAAGATTAAGGAGTTTTCTACTGTCTCATCCTTAGTCCTTGTCCCTCAGAAATGTGTTTGAATCACTCAAAGTGGGTTCTAGCAAGTGCCATCAATGTACTTTAATATGGAATTACACAGAACCTCCACAGGCTTAAATAAACCTGAAGCTCTCTCGATTGTATACAATACAATCAGTTTGTGCTAAAGCTTCAACTGTGAATCCTTCCAAAATCTCAAAAAAAGAGACGCATTTGAAACAGAGGCTCGCCAGTCATCAAAGTCTCTTGCTAAGGGAAAAGGACCACTGAGGAGACATCTTTCGGGTCATCTTTCGCTTCGATTAAAACACGCCGAGCTCTATCCTATTGGATGCCACCTTTGGCATGCATCGTTTGCCATATGGGTTCGATACAATCTCAAGCACATTAGAAACGGCCTTCACCATCTTGATGTTGATGTTAGATAAGTTGATCTGGAAAGCGCGGGTTGAAAGATGCGGTAAACTCTTGAGACTCTCAATCCAGTCTTCTGCTTCACCTCGAAAGAGCAGAATAGCAATAGTAATACAAGGCGGTCAAGACATAGAGGATTAATATCAAAGATCAGTCACAGAAGAGAGCACCTTGCAATCAGGAATCAAAAAATGGTTCTTAATATATACAAAGAATTATATCCACATGAGAATCATTGCTCATACTGAAAATCCCTTTCTCTCACAACTTGGTCATCAACTTCATGAACGATCCATTTAGCAAACGCCTGATGGAATGGTGAAGCTTTCGACTCTGTTGGCAGATCCGCTTCCTCGGCTTGCTGAAGATCCAACACCACGCTTGGCAAAGGCGGTCCAGATTTCGCAGACGTTGGCACCACCAGTGAGGTTCTCATCAGCATCAATGATAGCATCACGAGCTGAGATGAAGGTTGGGTTGCAAGGTTGGCTGTGAGAATTGGTTAGCGTTGATATATCAAAGACGACACAGGAAACTTACAGTGCCATAGCGTCAAGGACCAACTTCATGGTCAAGAATCGTCCGTCAGTTGGGACACCGTTTTGGAAGACAGGGAACTTGGTGCTGGTGATGCCGTGTTTGTCAATAAGGTTCCAGATCAACTCAAACAAGATGTTAGCCCAAAGTGTTCCAATGGCATGGACTTCGTTCAAGCTGTTGGTGCTTCTGTAAGTAAGGGGATTGGTGGTCATGCTTGTTGAGAACAAGTATTGTCTAATACCAGCTGGGTTGTTGTAAATCCAGTCTCCCAGTGGCTTGTTCACGCTTCTGGTATCGCGAGTCGTGAGGTGGATTGCAATAGCATAGAAATCTCCCCATCCCTCTCCCATTCCACCGGCCTCAAGGACATTCAAGCAGTTGGAGTTTGCTGGACCACCTGTCAATCTGTTGGAAAGTCCGTGGGTATATTCGTGGATAATAACACCGGCATCAAAAGCGCAATCACGGTTTGGTGTGGTTTGAGTCCACATGAACATTCTCATTCTTGGCTTCTGTCCATCAACAGGAGTGGCAAAGTTGGCGTTGTTGGTACCTGAACCATCTTGAGCATTGAGAATAACCTCGTCGCCACCTCTTCCTCCTTGTCCATTAATGTTGGTTTCAAAGTTACCAGCTCTCTCGGTGAAACCAAGCTTGTAAAGGAGATCGTGGTAGTTGTTTGCGGTGTAGAAGAGCTGGGTAACGGATGCATTGGAATATGTCCTGAAATCTCTTGGCGATGGGGTGAAATCGTAGAGGAAGTTTGCCCCAGTAGCAGTAGGACGGTAGTCGTTTAAGTAGTTGTTGTCACCTTCATAGTTCGCTTGGGCAATGGCATTGTTGCCTCGTGTAGTGGTATATGTGGTCGTTCCATCTCCTTGCCACGTGAATTCTGATGCTGTTGGGTCAGACGGGTTGGTCTCAATAGTACGGCCTCCCTTGTTGGGATCATTGGTTCCCCATGGGCTATAACAAGGTCAGAACTGATCTCCGGAGGATTTTGAAGCAAACTTACTAAACCTCGTAAGAGGCATCGGCAACGTAGTTGACAATATTGTGGATCTTAGTAGCATCCTTGGCATCCACATATGAAAGAATCCAGTCATCGTAAACATCGGTCTCAACTCTCCAGACCAAAGAAAGGGTCTTCTTGTCAGGAGTTTGGATGTACTGCAGACGTGCTTTTGGAGCAGAGACGGTACCAGTCGATCCCTGGATTTCGTAATGCTCAAGGGGCTCCTCTGGTTTGGCAGTTGCGCCAGTTGCGGCGATGGATAGATCCAAAACAGTTGAGGCACCTTGTAAAGCAGCAACTGGGTCAATCTGATTGTCACGTTTCACCAATGGACTCTCAGCAGGAACCTCTCCAGCATAGAAAGAGTTTCCGAAGGAGAATACGGAACCGTCTTTGGCAATCTGTAGCTCCTGTCAGATTCTTTTCGGGTTCAAGATAAACAGAGTACATACGTTGACGTTGAAATCAGCATTATCAATATCAAGGCCGTGAACGGTCTGCTTGAAGTTGACATGAGCAATACCGTTGTCTCCAACGTAGTGGTCATCAGCAATTCGGAACTCAGCATTTGGAGCGATCTTCTTGACGAGTTCGGTAGCAGTCTCAAGATAATCTGCTCTTCTGGCAAGCTTGGCAATTGGGTGATCTTTAGCATCGGCAGTGTTGACGTACTCGGTAGCAGTATCGAAACGGAAGTTGTTCAAGTCGACCGATCTTCTGCTGACACCATTGAGAGGTGGAACTGCGGAAGGGTGACCAAAAACCTGGCCTGCCAAAAAGGCGGCAGCGCTGGCAGTACTGAGGACACGCATATTGATAAGATGGAATACAATAAAGGAGATCTGCAGTTGAGAGAGAACTGTGCGGACTGGAGAGAAAAGTGATAGACTGCGGTCTAGGACGACCTTTATATTCCTCGAATAGCTCGGAGAAAACCCAACTTTGGATTTTCCAATTTGTCTATCAGAAACGAGGCCTCTGAATGAGCCACTCAGAGTTTACGAACTTCCTCTTTTGATAGCAACTAAAGGAATGGATAGTGTTCGGTGAGGTGGGGAGGAACGAGGAGGGGGTCTACATGGGATGGAAATATAACGCACCAACGAGAGCTCTTTAGACTGCCAAAGGGGAAGGAACTGTGAGTTGAATCACCTCGCTTGCGCCCATGGCTGCTAATATTCCGAAGTTCTAGACGAACAGGGACATGTGAGCTTTACCCCTACCAATGCACCACCCCTCTTAGCAATGGTACCATCAGCTACCCCAGAAGAAGGAAATGCGATGCCCCAAAAAGGAAAGAAGCTTGATAGTGAGCTCTCCAATCAAGAAAGTGCAGGAGACAGCAGGAGATTACTTCTCCTTCCACAGTTGTTCGAGAAGCACAAAGAGGAGAATACGACTGGTTCGCTATACATTCCAATGCATCTCTCAGCCTCAGAACAAAATTGCTATGGATAGTATGTGAGTGCCGAGCCGAGCGGATAGGTAGCCCACAATTAGATCTTATTTGCGTAGCAGTACAGCTTTACAAATGCTTGACATGAGCTTGGTATGAGCTTGACATGAGCTTGATATGAGCTTGATATCTTGCAGGTCAAAAGAGGGGCAACCTTAAACGGAGATCACGATAGGGTCGACCATGATGCCGCCACTTCCACCATGCCCAATCCTACGGTGCACGAGACTTCCAATGGAATGACTTGCTTTGAGAACAACCAGTCCCGTGCTTTCCCGGCCGACCATCCATCGGGCAAACGCTGGCGAGCTTGAGCTTTCGGATGCTCGGGGACACATTCAAAGAACAGCTCAAAGCATCAGTATCTGGGAATACACGTAAAGGAGCCAGAGCGGAGGTAGGCCGCCCGTNGAGGGGGGAGGGGCAAAATCTGAGCCAGTGAGCCACCCAGTGGCATCAACATCGGCTTTCGCGAATCGGTGGTGCTGCCGTATCTGCAACCCGGGAGAGATCAACGATGCGGCGCGGCGTAGTTGAGTGGAGGATTCCGATTGCATTGCAAGGGCGCAATACTCCGTACCACAACCGATGCATCGTTCTGCAGTTTGTTGGTCGATGTGGATGTCGATGTCGATATGGATGCAGGTGTTCCAGGATGCGACAAGGCACCTGATGTCGAGGCTTGGCGTCGTGATGAGAAAGGCAAGAGCCAAGACATCAGCCGGGCGGGCAATTATCACTTGGCAGCTGCTTATCAGGAGAAGAGGGGCGACTTGCATTCAGGCACAATTCGGATGCAGGATGCAGGATGCAGGACAATCTATGAAGCCGCTGGAAGCCGTTGTGAATAGTGTCAGGAGTATGACAGCCGGTATTGGAATACAGATAAAAACCCTTGCCACGCTTGTGTTCCCCCTTCGTATTCAGATTGGCCTCCCCATATGTCAAATCGTAAATTCCGTAATTAAAATAAAAAATATAGGAGCGGGCTCGCTAATCTTGCCGAAGCCCAGATGAGAAAGCAGTCATTACTTTCCGTTTTGGTGCCTTCTCTCGCTAGAAATGTACTAGTCAACATGGAATCATTCGTATTGCTACAAGCGAGAGAACCGTATTCAGAATGCAACCACTCTACGACGTCAAAGTATCAAGTTCTATCCCAGTGGGAGCAAACCACAACGATTTGACTCTTGCGGAAGGCTTATAGGTTGTTGAAAGAGATGCTGGCCTAGAATACTAGGTAGCATCGCCTTTAAATCACTTTTTATCCAATATTGACAGTGGTCACCTTCCACATTAGATAGTTAACACAGCGACTACGATTACTAGACCCTTCCTCGGCTATTCTCTTGGCCGCTGAACCACGCTTGTTACTATTGCCAAATTTCACCGAGAATGGGGATCAACGACAATGGTTCAGAAAAGCTTCATTCATCTGATGATCCTATTGTCAAGATGTCAAAGAGACTATGCAGTCCCATAGGAACTTGAAAATACCGAGTCAGGAAACTCGAAGCAAAGGGAAAAAAACTATGCCATTTCCATCAGGTATCTTTTTTGTAGTACACTTAAGAGACCTGCAGTACTACTTCCCCTCCGCGATACCTTCCAGATCATCGACTTGTGTGGGCAGAAAAGGCATGCAGCTGATGTGTGAACCATAATAGAAAAAAGGAGAAACACAAAAGACGCTTCAACGCCATCGAAACATAGAATGAAGCCAGAAATGGAACCAGAAGTAGCAACCAATCGGATAACCAAGAGCGCAAAGTAACCAGGAACGCCCAGTTCAATTATGCCAAACAGGATTGGGCTCTGTGTAAAGGTAAATAGGCGCCATCATCTTTCGTACATGTCGTTTTGCTTCTAAAGACCGGTATTGCCTACTGGAAGACCAAATAGGCTCGAAGAGACAAGTAGTTACTTGTTCTGTTCGCCCGCGTCATCCTTCACCGTCATTTTTTGAAGAATATCTGTTAGATTCTCGACGTGGCTCTGGGGCTGGTTCTTCTCAGGGATTGTACGCGGGTCCAGGACATCGAAGGCTGTTGATGGAAAGAGTGGGCTTTTGACTGCAATGAAGTATCGTTAGCAAACTACAAAATTAGAAAGCAGATAGCAGGGTATACTCAAAACCTACCAACGACAAGGTGATCAGTTTGCTCCTCCCGCACCTTCACTGCCAAAGCACGTCTCAAATCTTCCTTCATAAGGGCCTCTTGCTGGATTGCCAACTTCGCAATGGCCTCACGAAAGTCCTTGAAACCGGCCGCAATGAGGACATTGACGAGGAGAATGAGGTTCCAATCGCTCGCATTATAATGCAGATCCCCTCCGCCAAAGCGCTTCTTCTTCTTATAGAGGTTGCCGACTTCCTGTCGGGTGTTTGGGTCCTTCAGGGCTTCGTTGGCGGTCTCCAGCACACTCTCAACTGACTCTTCTTTGTCATTATCTGCAACCAGAGAACCATTTTCTTCATCATCTTCTTCATCATCGTCCTCATCGTCGTCCTTGGGGTCTCCATCCATATCCACGTCCTCCTCAGGATTGACCTGTACCCTAGTTATGCGCTCCTCCAAAGGTTTGGGTTGGCCTGTGGGGGTTGCATGATGTCCAGAGGCCCAGTGAACACTCTTGAGGACGATCTTCTTGGGTGGTGTGGGTTCCTATGGAGGAGGGTCAGATCGTGCGCCTTGTCTGTACGCGGGAATCTCAAGGGAAGAACCTACGTATTGGCTTTCGCCATCATCATCTGGGTTCGTGGATCCCATCTCCACGTCCTCGTTTACGCTCGAAAGGTTGCTTGAGAAGGGTTGCGCCATTGTGCGCTGCGAGGTTGGTGCGTGGTTGAGGGTTGTGGTGGGTTGAGAGATTTTGTGGAAGGATGCGGGGTCGAGAGCAAAGATATTCGAGGATTGTGGCTGGTGGCATAAGAGAACACACAGCAGGTCTCAGAGCCAGTCAAAGAGGCCAATTGCCCTCAGTCCGATCTTACGTTTGCTTTGGAACGTATTTGCAAGTGACGTCGGCGTGTTAAGTCATAGCCAAATTCTCTGCACCTGATAACATTGCAAATGACGAGAACTGTGAATAATCCTCTTAGAGCATACAGTACACTAAATCAGAGCATTTCACAGGTTCTTAGCTGTGTCGTGCGTTGTATTCTGTGAAGTGTTGTTCATTTGTTTACATTCTAAAATTAGCCGACGTGTAGTAATAGATGTACACTACGCTCAGCAACAGTACAAGTAAGTGCAAATATATAGTGAATGATAAGTGTAAAGAGCAAAGGTATCTAGGATAGCTATATATATGTATAAGTAGAATTATAACGTAATTATAGCTATAATATTAATATTTAAGAACCTATATTTACCCTTTAACTATAAAGAAACATTATAAGTCTTTTATAAACCTCTTTAATATTATAATTATATTAGAATCTTTATTTATAAAAATAACCTTTATATTAATATTTTACTTATTTAATATAAGGCTAGCTAAGCTTATAAGCCTACTTTTAATTTATATTTTATAGTTTCTTTATAAGTTTATTTAAATATAAAACTTTAGTAAATAATAATTTAGTTTTAATTTATAATTATTTCTTTAACTAGTTAAAGTTATAAGCCTATTTTATTAGCTTTACTAGTAAAACTAAACTCTTTAATATTATTTATATTTAATCTTATTAGTTTAACTTATTATTAATAAAGTATAGTATAAAAGACCTATATTACTAAGGATAATAGCTAAGTCTCGAGGTTATATAGCGAAGTAAGTATTACTAACTAAGTATTTATATACTTATAAATACCGAAGTATACTAGTAGAGCGCGCTAGTCCCGAAGGAGTAACTACGCTCGGAGCTAGCTAATAAATATTTACTATTATAAAGCGATAAATCTATTTATATTTTACTTTTAATTTAAGTTAAATATAAGCTTAAGAATAATATTATATAATAGTTTTAATAGTTTTACTTTATTATAGTAAATATACTATAATATATATTAATCTTTAACTTATATAACTTCTACTATAGTTATAATAACTATATTCTAAGAATATAGAATTATAAAATATTATATTAATTCTTTTAATTTAAACTATAAAAGCTCTAAATACGTTTTAGACTTAATATAATCTAGCTAAGTAGAAACTTCTTTAAGTATTTCTAGTTATATAACTTAGTACTAGAAATATAAAAGACTAGAATAATAGAAGAGTTATATATAAATAACTAGAGAACTAACTACTATAATTTAAAGTCTAGCTTATATAATCTAAGTATATAGCCTTTCTTTATTATAGACTTCTATATACTTTTATAAAAATAAAGTTATTTAATTACTATATTATATTTCTAAATATTTAGACCTTAAAATAACCTAGTATTATAGTTACTTATTTCTTCTAGAGTATATTTATAAAAAAGATATATATATTAAAGTAAGTAAAGTAAATATAATAACTTAATTAATTTAAAGCTTAAATACTTAGAAGCTTATTATAGTTAGTTAAATAACTTAGTTTTATAAAGAAGTATTTATAAAGGTAAATAATTTTACTTTACTTTATATAGGCGTTTTTTATATAAAAATATACTCTAGAAGAGATATAGGCTTTATATTTCTTATTCTATAACTTATATACTACTAATTAATAAAAAGTCTAATTAGATTTAACTAGTTATATTCTACTAATTTTCCTAGCGGAAGTACTAATACTAAACCTAATTTAGCGTTCTATTAACCGGTAGTATATAAATTATAGAGTAAGAAATAATAGAAACTACTAGTTAGTATAATTCTAATAATATAATATATATATATATATATATATAAGTACTTTATTAACTAATTCTAGCTAATAAAAGAAGAACTTATATTTATAAGAAATATTAATATATATACTAAAATATTTACTTAGTAGACTTATATTTATATCTTTATTAAATATATATAGTTATATTACTTATTTCTTTTTTTATATTTATTTAAAAAGAATATATATTATTAATCGAAATAAATAAAGAAGAGTATATTAAAAATAATTAGTAATACTATAAATACTTAGGAGTTTTAAAATTATTACTATATTAACGTTTATTTAATTATTTAAATAATTAAGAATTAAAAGTACTATTATTAAACTAAAAGTTATTTTCTATTATAAAAGTATTATTTAAATAAAAATAACTTATCTCTTTTTAACCTTTTAAACTAGAGAATATAATAAAAATATAAGGTTTAAGTAAAATAAATATTTTTAAATATTCTTTAGATTTATAATTAAATTTACTTAAATTAAAATTCTAAAAGAATAAAATTAGTATAACTAGTATTAGACGATAATTTCTTATCAAATAGTAAACTATAATCTAAAAAAGGTTCCTTTTCTAGTTTTTAACTTATTATATTAGAAGATATAATTATTTAAGGTTTCTGTTTTATTTCTAGTATATAATTTATTATATATATTTACTAGAATAAATAGAAATATATTAAAAGGGAATTATCTAAGATAAAGGGGGGCGTTTTATAATATTATAACTAACTTATTAGATTAAGAGAATTTAGAAGTTAAGAATCTTTCTAGTCTTTACTACTAATTCTCCTTACTTGAGAAAAGAGAGCATATCCTGATAAAGCTACCTAAAATAAGCCGAATAGTTTCGAAGAAATAGTCACATTAGTATCTTCGCTGTTAATTTGAATTTCAACCGCTACTACATTATTATTATCTTCAAAGGTCTGTTCTAAGCTGGATATAAAACCTCGGATGAGCAATTGGCATTGCGATTCGATTTATTCAAGTGCGTGAGCGACTCGTAAATCCCTGACGATCTTCTTAAAATGGCTACTTGTATAATATGACTGACGATTGTTACCATAGTAGACCCGAGGACGCAATATATCTGAGGATTTCCGAATTTCAGGGACCGTCTGGGTCTATTCCTCTGATTTAGACATGATTAGAAGAAACCAGATTGTCGAGCGGTTTACCACGAATCTTAACGACTGTATGGTTTTTAACGTGGGAAACTATTGTGGGGGTACTGGACTAAACTTGTAAGGTCTTAGCCATGTTGCCATTTCTTCTGATAGCGCCATCAATTTGGGCATAGGGGAGCAGGTTCTGGGACGTCTATACAGATTCGGTCAAGCCAAAGATGTTGTACACATTTATATACATGTGCTGAACACTTTCAACGTTCGCATCGTTAACAATATTTTGAGATAAATCAATTCCGCTGTGCGTTGCGCAATTGAAAAGCGACCCCAGGGCATCTCATACCGCCAAACCACCGCCCTACGAACTGGCTTCAGAATTATCATCGTCAATCCCGTCTTCGTTTGTATGCTCATTATCTATTTGTTAAGCTTCGCCACACTTGTTTATCGGTGATTCTTAACTTATATTCTATTGTTGGTTTGACTTATTTACTCAAGTGGGTGATGCAAAAGACCTATATTACTAAGGGTAATAGCTAAGTCCAAGGTTGCATGCTAAAGAAAGTGTAGCTAGCTAAGTGCCTACGTACTTATAGCTACCAAAGTACGCTAGTCCCAAAGGAGCGGAGCACGCTAGTCCCGAAGGAGTAGCTACGCTCTAAGCTAGCTAATAATCATTCACTATTATAAAGCGACATCTATACTTATAATAGACTGGATTCAAACTACTTCTGCTCTGTGTCCACGTGGAAGAGTGTATGGATTAGTAGCCTTAGTTACCCCTAAATCCCGAAGAGAATCATTGTTCTAAAGTCTAGAACTGCCTAAGATAACCTTAGCCGAACCGCGAGCATACCCTAGCGAAATAGGGATAATCCGCGCGGAGGCGAAGATGTTAAATAGAACCTAATTTTAAATACAAGATCGTGATTGTAAGAACCTAAGTTTTTCATTAAGTGGGCCTCGTCCTATAAGCCGAGCGCGAAGCGACCAAGTAACGACTTAGGGAAGTCGTCCCTAGATCTGTTATCGTTAGGGAGATTGTTTCCGGGCCGGGTCTTTCGACGATCAGCTAACCAGATGTCGACAGCCTGCTGCTCATGCCTTGATGTTATAGTTAAAACCAGGAGACTATTAAAATAAAAGTTATAAAAAGTAAATAATCTATAAGAAGCTAGCTAAGGGAGGAGTAGTGCTCTAATTTAGAAGCTCTCCTATACTATCTAGCCTCCCTAAATAAGACTAGCTTTATCTTAAAGAAGACTAGCGTGACTTATAAAGATTTATATTAAACGTATAGGGAGCCTCGTTAAACGTAAGAGTTATATACTAAAACAATAAAGGGGGTAAACTCTAGCGTTCCGTAATTATTATATAGAAACGTAGTAATAATGTACTAGCCGATTTAATATATTATATCGGCGTAGAAATACTAAAAAACACTGGGTTAGTATACCATACGTTCGCTTAGTATAGGTAAATGTGAGTTTATATTCGCGTGTAGAAGAGAGGACAATATTAGGTACTATATTACTAAACTTTACCGTGAAACACCTACGAGCCGGCTGCTTATATTAGCAGATAAAGTCTAGATAAGGAAATCACGATAAATTGCTTGTATCCCTCCACGTAATACTTATTCCTATACGTATTATCCCTTCTAAAGTATAAACTGACGAGAAAAACTATACGGAAAAGTAGAGTTAAAGTGGAGTCAAGGTGTCCACTTTATAAGTACTTTATCTATATAAACCTACCTTCTTTGCACTTGAGCCTTAATTTGACCTAGTTATCGTACTTACTAGCATCTACTATTATCCACTTTGAGTGCACGATTGCACTCGTTAGTTTGTGCTCTGGAAGGGATATGTATGTCCCAATTCTTTTGGCCTGAAGTATCTAATATCCCTTGCTTGCTTTGCAAATTGGTTTGGAGAAATAAGGGTGTAATCCATGCTCGTTTTAACGTACACCTGTAACCCCTTTTCGCTAGTGTTTGCGCTCGCTTAGAGAAAAACGCCGCTTATCAGTTGGTAGATCTATATATTCCGTATTTGGTCATCTAGCACGCGCCAACCTTCTATTCTATACCGTCGCGACCTCCTATTTGGCAATACCTAGTAGGTATCCCTCCAACCACTTTTGATCTCCAATACTACCTCCTCGCTTGTCCACTCCTTCGTATACTCAGCCTTACTAGAAGTACCACAAGTGTCTCGATTCACCCTAGTAGCAGAAGTGAGTTTAGGAAAAAACTTCGTAAGTGAAAGCTGAAATTGTATTCCAGTGAATGTTCAGGTAGAAGATGATTGGATGGTGCGCACAGAGAGACGAAGTCTTGAAGTGGACCTAATTAGTTAACGCTTATTCCCATTCACTTGACATAACTATTCACCAAGATCGCTACCTCACAACGAGAAAGATCTAACAACAAGAGGCTTGTGAAAATCGTATGTCGCGCAAACGGAATTTGGGAAGTGGTCTGGGGTTTGTTATATGCTGTGTACTGATTTTATAGTTAACAAATTCTGGAATATGTTTGTTCTGAATTCACTTTCCCTGCATTCCAACTTATCTGGGAGCGAGATGGGAATGGAAGGGAATGTCAAGTGAATTTAAATGTCTCGATGGAAACGTTGTTTATAGTCTTCACCCCACAAGTGGTAACGAGGTTGGGTATAGGATCTGTTCAGTCTATCATACTCGCATGATAGTTTAGCACTTTGAAGATTCAACTCCACGAACGCTCGCTCGGTAGCCATACATTTTTTTGAGCGGCACCGAGCTTGTGATTCCAGTAACTTACGGTCCTATGGAGGACTTTAAAAGATACCTTTCAAAAACCTGCCATATTACCCACGTTGCTACTCTCAACATCAAGGAGAAAGAACAACACGTTTTGACTCTTGCAGTGGAACCACGTAGAACGAAATGTCCGAGAAGAAATTGAGGTACGTACTGTTCAAAACGTGGCAAGTGCTGCTGATCTGTAGGTCTATTTACTATGTAGATTTAAAGCGGATTTAAGATACTACCGTCTTAATGATAACACTCTATTACAGATCCTCTAAACCAGTCGTTAAACCTCATACGTCCCGCAAAAAAAGAAGGGCTCTCCAGCTAAGTAAAGAGAAACAAAGCATGCAATCAGAGTTTCTTACTATCTAATCAACATCGTATCGCAAAACATCTTCTCACGAACCTCAGGAACGAGGCTTGGAAAGCGGTTTTGTCACGCACCACAGCATCAGAGATTCAGAGCAAATTTCAATGCAATGCCAAATTTAAGAAGATAGGTTTGAATGTTTTCTAGAGGTAGAGAATTTGAGATGGATATGTAGTGAAGCATAGAAGAGACGTTGAGGTGAAGAGAGTTGGATGTAGGGTGTGGGGTGTTAAGCGAGTATGTTTATTTACTCGCTTAAGGCGAAAGATTCTGAACAAGACTCACTATCAACATCTAATTCACCGGAAGACCCCCACATCAAGATGCGATGTGCAACAAACAGGCACTTTAATGCTTCACCCCAGGATCATGTTCAAATAATTTCCACTCCACGTGAATTCCACAAGCTAAGGGCAAGACAATCAACCCTTTTCACGAATCACGGAAACATCCACTTACCATTAATAAAGCAGCCACAGAAAGTGGCACCCCAAAAAGACATGATTCATCGTTTATTCATTCCGCTATCCATACTGCAATAATACATTGCCATCCGTGTGGCACAGGTAATCATTTCAAGCCCCGCGATGCTCAACATTACCAGCCAAGCCACGTCTATGCAACATTTATATCCGATCCAATCCATGACCCTCATTTACCTTATGTTTATCCAAACACTTTTATAGATCACCTCATTCTCGTTTGTCTCGTCGCCCTCCTCGCTCCCAAGTCGCCCATGGCCAATGTCACTGACCTCTCCTTCATCCCCGCTCTCTTAGGTGGAGGTTTCCGTCCTGTCATCTGCGCCAGAATCCCCTCTCTCACATCTACACTCTCCGGATCATCGTATTGCAACTGCGTAGCTGGAGGCTGACTATCCACATCTTTGTCCTCCTTTCCACCGGGACCAAGTAATAAGACCAGGGGATCATCTCCACTCAATGACTTCTCAACGGGCGTATTTGTAGAATCTACAGACCCAGAGCGGGATTGTGCCGAGATGGTGGAGATATTGGAAGTGACTCGACCGAAAATACGTTTGGTGGTGCGTTTTCGTCCCTCGGGTGCCTCACTGGAGGGTTGAACGGCACGTTTGGTTTTGGCGAGGAGGTCGGAAATGTCGTTACTGATGTCCTCCTCTAACGACTTGGAATGGGGATGGCCTGATGGTGCTGGAGCTGTCGATACAGTCTTTGTGGGCGAGTTTGGGTCTCGTTCTGATAATGGCTCGGTGCGGCATGAGGGGTCAAATGATGTTGCGTCTGATGCTCGTATTTCTCTCCCAACAGTAAACGGTTCCATCGCCCTGCTCTCATTGTGCCCCTCTTCGTTGGCAGTGACAAATGATGCCGAAGTATTTAATGCTGGACTTGATGGTTCTGGTGCTTCTTTTGGTGCTTCTTTTGGTGCTTCTTTTGGTGCTGCTTCTTTTGGTGGACTTAGCTGCTTTGTTACTTCATATGATGATGGACTTGATTGTCTTGCTGCTTCTTTGGGTTGAACACTGCCAGCTCTCGAGGTTTCAGCCGTTGGTAAGTTATTTGTTTGATCCTGTCGCTTCTCTTCATTCACAGGCAATACTCCCCCGGCTGTTAAAGATTTTGAACGCTTTTGCGATCTATAACAGTGGGGTTTAGGCTCTACTCGCGAGCCCATCCTTATACATTCCCAGAGCCATTCTGCTCCCACAATCGGTATTTTCCATTCCATCGCATGCTCATACTTGTCTTTTCTGAGTCCCAATTGTGATTTGGTGACCAAGACGGAACACTGAGGTGTCATATCTTCGCTATATTTCGCGCCTAATAATTCCACGGATCTTTTGAAGTGCAATAAATCAATGCCAGAAAATGCCGAAGAGCAAACTGTCAAGCCCGCAAAGCCCTGGATTGGGAACACTGGGAAGGGACGCCCAATCACATGTTCGGAGGGGTCGACAAACTTCTTGTAATGCAAACAACGTTCCACCCAAAATTCGGTGATTGTCTCTATCGGAAGCTGTGACATTGGTAATGCCGGATGTTGTGACACTGGTAAATCGCGAGGAACGATCATGAAAAGGCGTTTTGGAGGATTGGCCGATGATGTTAAGTGCAATTGTTCCAGAGATACCGCCACTTCAGCCCCTCGAGGCAGAAGATGATTGCAGAGAACTTCCACTCTTTTCCCAATAAATCCATGAAAATAAAATCGACAACCACTGAATATACCCTTTGTGACATCTTCTTGTTTGAGTTCCGGCTGCTTCTGAATTTTCTGGACTGACACCTGGGGTTCCCAAACACCGCTCCGCGCAACTTCTGTTAAACCACCTCTCCCGACTATATCGCCCCACATCTTTTCGCTCTGGCTATTAAGTTTCGTACTTGCAGTCCTTCTAAGCTTCCTCTTGGCTCCTTCTGACCCGCCAAAACTATCATCCCTCGCACGTTTTCCCAGCGATATCCGCTTCGGCTTTGATTTATCCCATGCATTCCCTCGTTCCTCCGGTGGCAGCGAAGGATCGTAACGGGTCTCATCCAAGATCATCCCTCTTTCTAAACTATCCTTTAACCACTCAACGGATACAACAGTTATGCCCCAAGACTTAGCAGCATTATATTTGGCGCCGTCCGTCCGGAATGAGATCAGGTGGGTAATGTGTTTGGTTAAGTCGCCTTCGTAAATAGCACCATTCGACCTAAGCTGCTCGGCGATTTCTGATCGATCATCCGCTAAAAATGATCAGCAATTGTCCATTGTCGAGAAAATCCATCTTCTTACGATTGTCGCATCCAGTCATGCTACACTTCAGACCATGGAAAGTCGGCAGAGTATATTGCTTCTCCAAAAACTCCATATCAATTTCCTCATCCTTCATCCAAATGTCCCGAAGCTTTTCAATCCATTCCACTGTCATTGGCTTCACATCTGGTCGGTTTTTCGCAACGAACCGATATTTATCGGTATTGTGTCCGCCTACAATAAGATGAGTTACTTCCTGTGTCAGGTCATATCGATGTATCGCGCCCATTTGTTCCGAGTACTCGGCAATTTTGGTCTGTCGTTCCGATCCATATTAGCATCATGACTGAGAAGAATACTGGTGAGGGGGCAGGGAACATACGCGTGTTTCCTCTGCCACGGCTGTACAGCAGATGTAGACACCCGCCAGCGGCTTGGGATTGTCCGAGGCGCCATTCAGAGGTATTGACGTTTTGGAAGAATTCGTATCCATTTTTCCAGGGCGGGAGCGACCTCCTGCTGTATTGACGATTTACCTAGGTATTTCAATGGTCGACGCGTTGCAGTCGCGTGAACTGCTTCCGGGGGGAGTTCGGACAAACTATATCGGAGGAAAGTCGGAGGGGGTCCTCCGATGACTCCCGTTCCCGTTCCCGCTCCCCTTGAGGCAATTTTCCTTCAATCCAATGACGGGGTTTTAATAGTTTGAAACCAACCTTGGAACCTTTCCAAAAACAGCTACCGGTATAAGTACTCCGTATGTCTTCGGTTTTCTATTCAATTGCAAACAAATTCACTTGAAAGCTTTTCTCAGAGGCCACAATGTCAGTTTCAATACGGAGGTATCAACACTCAGCACGGAGCCGTGTGTAGTTCTATTTTCAGCTCTCGCCTCTCGCCTCTCGCGCTCGCAGTACCAGTACGGAGTATTTCCAAAACCATTCTTGCCCAAACACGACTCAAGTTGGAACACAGACATGAGATAGAAAGCTGCCAGCACCGGGCGGTTAGTCTTCCATCCAACCTCTCCTTGTCTGGAGTTGTCCAGCATGAACATCAACACATTGCATTGCGATCACTTATACGAAGTATGCTGGCCGGTGGTGATTTGGCTTCCCCACAAGATCCACCCTGGGCCCTGGGGTATCTCTATGGAGGCGCATCACACAACGCCAGCCAAGGCGAGATATGAGCGATCCTGCCGTCGCGTTCACCCGTCCCATCTCCCAAACAATTGTCAAAAGTAAAGAGTTCTGCTCAGACATCCATTCTTTGAGCTTTCTTGACTCATTCGGAAGGTGTTACGAGTATTCCACTCGTTTCTCCTACCGGGGCAAGTTCATCTGGTATCTGTACATCTTTCCTTGCCTGAGCAAAGATCACCAACACTGCCACCATCACTGCATCTTGTTAGCCTCGAGCTGGGAAGATCTGGGCTGGATTGTTCGGATGAATAAACGTTCCAAATGGAATCATTGACCCGCAGCTCCAGCCGTAGCTACTGTACACTACGGCAGCCACTCGATGGTTTCTCATCATTCCCGGTGTTCCGGGAGCTTGAGGCGTTTTTTTTCTCTCCATGAATTTCCCGAAAACGGCCGTCTACGGCAACGATGGCATTCACATCCAAAGCCGCAACTGTTGGTATTAGTACTTGGGAGATGTCCAAGGAGATCAAGGAGATATCACGGCGTTGCAGACGGAGTCACCCTTCCGCTTGCCGAACTTTGCAGATCTCGATGTCTATTTCAGAAATTCGGCAGGTTGATGGTTGGAGATAGTTATTTGTGTTTGCAATATTCTAATAATGGACAACACCATGCTATACAGTCATGTCTTGGATATACAAGATGATCCAAGAATGATCGACGTCATATGATGGACAACGACTTCGGCTCGGCAGAGGGGACTTTGGACGTGGTTGAAGGAGCTCCCCTGTGGTAGAAAGTCTTATTTTTTGCGAAGAAGGGTGATAGGCTCGATGTCTAATGGAGTCGTGAAACCTGAGCCACTTTGAAATAGTTGAAAGTACTGTAGTTGGCTGCGACCAGGGTTTCCAAATACTCCTACTTAGAGTCTTAGACAGCCCTATACTTTGTTATGGCAGCACATGGTTGGACGATGCGGATCAGTTCCTCTCAAACACAGGCGTGGTAATCGCCCTGGGATACCCCTTATTCTATGGTCTAGGCTCTAGCGAGGACCTGGGGTTGCTTACTATGCTATGCAGCCTATACTTTGGGCAGTGCCTCGATTTGCACCTTGTTGAGTGGGGAGTGGGCTGCGTAGACTTCAACTTACAATCACGTACAAGTATACAGGTAAAGTAGGTAGGGAGTATTCGTCCTGTGGTGAAGTATCGTAGTAGATGCCGGCACATATCCGAGAAAGTTGATTCACTTGTACGTTATACTTCGAAGTAGTAGAGTAGTCCGTATATACTCGAGTACGGTACTTGAGTAGTCCCCCCACCACCTGCATGCAATGCGGATTACATCACTCTCCGCCTCCGCCTCTCGCATGCATTTCCGTTTCTCGGGGTCCCGGCAATACGAGTACCGTCACAGTACCGTACTTGGTAGTTGTAGGCGTAGGCGTAGGCGAAGGTAGGCGCAGGCCACTGAGGCCAGCTCCCCAAAGGAGTATTGCCCATGGCCAACAAGTGTCTACTCAAGGCTAGCGTTGACCCGCGTTGACCCAAACGTATGGATGATTCCAATGTTACTTGAAGTAAGAGCTGTGCTGCGCCTGGAGTGAAAAGCTTACCCCTCCATCAATGTGGAGATCGCGGCATTGCGTGCAAAGCCTGCAAAAAGAGTGAAGCTCTCTTTTCCCATTCCCTTTCTTCGTCCTCTCCCTCTCCCTCTCCCTCTCTCTCTCCCTCTCTCTCTCCACTCCGCCTCACTCTTCTCTGCTCCATCACGAACTTGCTCTTGCCTTTTCACCGCGCCTAAGGCTCTCGTCCACGGAATCCAACCCATCCATCGCCCTACTCGGTCGCCCTGGATCAACACCATTTTTCCCGAGGGCCCTCATCGGTGGTCGACTACTTGCGTCATTGACCCATTTTGGAACCGGGGTAGGAACACCACAACCGCACCGCACCCAGCAGACGAGCAAGCAAAGCAGCGCAAGCAGCGCAACGCAAATCGGAGTTGCCCCTCTGTCTCAATCACCCTTCACCTGTGAGAGAGTTCGCTGGGAGTTTGTTACAGGACCAGTACCCGTACTCGTACGACTACCGGTCTTTGGTTGCTGGATCTTTTAGCTCACGCTCATGCTCATGTGCTGGCATCGGGAACGCAACCATCGGCAAACCACTCTCTAGGCCCTCCTGGCACTCGCCCGTGACAACAAATCAAGTCAACACACCTCACACCTCACCGCTTGCTTTTTCCCATAGGCACAGGACGCCTATGCCTATGAGTACGGAGTAAGTGTAAGTGAACCCCTTCCTATACCACTCCTACTCCTACCACTCCTACCTCTCCCTCGCTACCCGACGGCACTACTACTGTCTGGTAGTACGGTCTGGTACGGTCTGGTAGGTCTGGTACGGGCATCATTGGGTCGACCTACTTCCCACTTCCCGTACCACTGCACAAACTTTCCCTCCCCTCCCTCCTCGACATCCCTTCCTTACTCACCGTCGCATGATGGGCATGATGGGCAATCTGGGTCGACGTGGGTTCAGCCCCGCGTCTATCCCTCTCGCAAAACCTTCATGGGCTCTTCCCTGCGCCAGTGTTTTGGATGACACTGCACATCTGATGTTGGGGCGCTTTGGCAGACGTTGCATACAATTCTTCTATTGCTATCATCACTCGATAACTGCAAACGGCAGGCAATGGCCGAACACAGACCCAACATCCATCGTCTCTAAAACCAACCATCTCCCCAGTCTCCAAAAGTTTTTTTTTGCTTTTCGGAGTCCGCAGAATTAACAATCATAATGGCAGATTCGGCCGCCGTTTCCTATTACTCAACGCGTGGTACTCTTACTTACACCCCAAGCCCTCCCCGCGCTCAAAAGGCCCAACTTATTGGTCTGCCTTCGCCTCCTTGTCGCCCAAGACAACGCAGACCTCACTCCATACATATAACCCGACTGCCGGCTGGCTACGTACCCCTCGATCTACGTCCACTGCCGCCCCCACCAAAACCAAAGAAACCTTCACGTATAAGAGTAGAATTAGGAAAGCTGGCTTCTCGCGAGAACGCAAAACGGGTGTTGGGAGCCGTTTTCTCTCCATTCTCTACTACCTTTTCTTCGGCCTCCTCATCGGCCTCTTCAACCTCTGCTGCAAGCTCTACAAGATCCAATAGTCCGGAGGTCGGCGGATCAGTGAGGCCATCATTATCTTCCGCCGAGGCAGATCCCACGTCACTGTACGCTCGGAGGGTGTCCTCAGCGGAGACCAGGGCGGAAACGCCAGTTGGAGATATCAACGCAATGCCGGCTCGACCAAGTTTAGATAGCCGTGGTGCTAGATGGAACCACTGCAATGCTGCACCAATAATGCCAGTAAAGAGTGCTGCGCTTGAGAAGCCTCTATGCTCGGGGAATGGTGTTTCATGTTATATACAGTTGGCTGAGCCTGTAATTTTTCTTTCGGGGCTTGATCATGATGGAACCACCAGAGATTCTCCATCCACTTCAACTGCCATTCTCCGAGGAAAACTGCTCTTGAACGTTACAAAGAGTGCAAAGATAAAGGCTGTCACTCTCAAATTTACGGGCAAGGCTCGGACAGAATGGCCAGAAGGTACGTTTTGCTCATTGTTGAAATTCCACAGGAAAGGAAGCTTATGATACTATAGGAATCCCTCCAGAAAAGACACAAAATTCTGAAGAAAGCTCGCTCAGATGTCAAGTGTTGCCATTTTTCAACGCTCTCTACGAAGGATCAGAAAACGGTTATGGAACGCACTGCAATTACGCATTCCGAGACAAGTCAGCAAACTCCTCAGTCACAAACTTGACCAGTTTGTCAAATACGTCCGACATGCCAAACTCTCCACATACAAGTGTCTTTTCCCTACCAGCACTTACAAGTAGATCAAACAGGTCAAGTACTTTAACATCAGCCAAAGAGTTGAAGAGACTGTCGTTGCAGAATAACCAGTCGCGGAGTTTTCAGAAAGGTGATTCACTGTTTGGACCCACACCACAACAGAAGGGTTACAAACTTTTCCATCCTGGGGTATACGAGTACAGCTTCGAGCTTCCAATCGATAACAACAGCCCGGAAACGATCAAGTTGCCCTTGGCCTCGGTCGTCTGGATGTTAGAGGCAGTTGTCGAACGAGCTGGCACCTTCAAATCCGATCTTCAAGGATTCAAGGAGATTCCTGTGGTTCGTACTCCATCTGAAGATTCTCTGGAACTAGTCGAACCAATCTCTATCAGCCGAAAATGGGAGGATCAACTGCAATACGAAATAATGATCTCGGGAAAGTCATTTCCACTAGGGTCCAAAATACCAATCGCATTCAAACTTACGCCCCTCGCGAAGGTACAAGTTCACAAAATTAAGATTTACCTCACCGAAAACATCGAGTATTTCACGAATAATAGGAGGGTCACGAGGAAGGATGCATCCAGAAAACTACTGCTACTCGAGAAAGTGGCAGGGAAGCCCATGGACAGCAAACAATTTGTCGGCTCAGAGGTCAACGTCCTGGCTGGCGGAGAGTTGAGTGCTGAGGATCGAGCAAACGCACGGCAAAACGCCGAACGAAGGAGACAATATGAAGCCCGCCAGGTTGGCATGGAGCCCGAACCCCTCCCAGAACCTTCGGAAAACCTACTTGGTGATCTGAACCTTGGCCTGGAGCAATTCTGGGGTCAGACGGAAATGGAGATGAATGTGCAACTGCCTACTTGTGAGGTCATGGAAAAAGATAGGTCGAAGCGGCTTGTTCCGGATTGCACATGGAAATGCGTAAGCGTCCACCACTGGATTAAGGTATGTGGTAATCTTCTTGGTGGGGATGGAACAAATACTAATCGCTCCTCAGATAATTATGCGTATATCACGTGCGGATGCGGACGACCCAACTGGCAAAAAGCGACGACACTTTGAGATTTCTATTGATTCTCCATTTACAATTCTTAGTTGTCGAGCAACGCAAGCGAACTTGGCCCTCCCAGAATATTCTGGTCCACATTCCGGTGTCCAAGAGCCTCTTCGGATGTGTGGGTGTCCAAACGCAGCTCAAAGCGCTCAAACTCCGACGTCTTCAAGCGGCAGCATTCCAACGTTGGCCAACTTGAACGGTGCCGAGCAACCAGAATATCCTGAACTCGCAAGACCCCCACAGGCGCATCTTCCTACAGGTCTCAATGTACAACGACCGATTCACATGCTCCGAAACCCAAGTTATAATCCGCCAGCGTTCGATGCCGAGGAGCCTCCGCCGCCAATGGTAACTCCTCCGCCTCTTTACGACCATGTCATCGGGACACCCAGTCACGATGGTCTGGCCGATTATTTTTCAAGATTAAGTCAATATGATGATGACCACACAGATGACGAGGACTCGAACCGAGCATCTAGTCGGGGACGTGTGAATGTAGCCAATCCGAGAACGCCAGGTGGAAGAGTAGCAAGGTCGATGGAGATTGATCGCGCGTTCATGTTTAACCCGGAGACTTTGCCGCCCTTGACAACACCTGTGACGATCGGGGCAACAAATTGATAGAAAGCGGGGAATACATATTTTTGCATCTCTGGGTTGATTTGGACCGAGATGGACCCGCGATTTGCGGGCGACGTACATATTCAAGATTGCATGGTTGTCTTTGGAGTTTCAGATGGTGGTCATGGAGATAATGAAAGAAGCCCAACGAACAGGATAAGAGGTTGGGGGTGGAGGAGATATTTATAATTCCAGAATGGGAAGGAGTTTGTTGTTTGGACACTGGGGTGGGCGTCAGCAATATGCTTGGGAATATACATACGGGGTTGGCTTCTTTTTTTACGTCGCCATGAATGATGGGATAGCGCTACGCCTTGTTTATGCTTTTTCGGGAAAAGAAGGTTATTCATTACTGCCTATCTTGGATATTTCAAGTGGCCTTTGTTGCATTGGTTATGGCTTAGGTTGCGGTTATTGTTTGTATATACTATTGGAGTCTGTTGGGTGGGAGGAGTGGAATTGGATGGCGGCACGGGATCGATACCTAGGTTGGGATTAGACCTTAACAGAAGAAATAAAAGAGATATCAACATATCTTTTCATATAGCTTTGTGTTTCTCTCAAAGTTTTGGATGTGTTTACTTGCTTGTGTGCCTGGTTTTTGCTAGGTTGTGTGTTAGAAGGCGAGGGCACTATGTGGAATGGATAAGCTGGAATAGAGAGAGAAGCTAGCTAGGGGGCGAGCAGAGAGTCTTTATTAAACGACCCTGACCGAGTGGAAGGCTCTAGAGTACTAGACATCTACCTAAGTAACCGAGACAGGGCGTCAGGCTGCAGAGACAGGAGTATAGGGGTCTCGGCTAGACTGACATGTCGTGATATTGTGTCTCGCTAGCGCTAAATATTTAAGGGGGACGGACGTACGATGAGGAGTCGTGGGTACTATTTTAGCTAATTTGCTTATACCAAGTGCTTAGAACAATATATTGTTATAGTATTCGTAAAGTATTAACCGGGTCTCTTACCTTGGAAGTTGGAGACGGCATAGAAGATTAAGATGACTGATTAATTTTGTAATGGGGATTTATTTTCTTTCATAAAGATTGTCTTTGTCAAGTACCTCAACATTTCTCAATCGAACTACTCGCAAAGTACAAATCTCCCTCCAACTACCCTACCACCAATCCCCACCATCAAAGTCCCTTCATCGCATCCTCAAAGAACCTCCGCATTTTCTCACTCGTCTCCTTGTTCTTCTCTTCACGTTTCGCTTCAAAATCCTCTCTAAGTCCCTCTCTAAGTCTCTTAAAGTGAAGCTCTATTTCCCCCTCCAGTTGCTTGGTCTTGGCTTCCCTAGCTTTGTTTATTTCGGCCATTATTATGTTTCTGAATTGGAGTCGGCGTTCTTCATCTTTGCGTTGCTGCTCGGCTGGGTCTTTTTGTAAGAGCTTAGGTAGGTACTGGGAGTCTGTTGGGATTGGTGGGTTGGTGAATGGGAATTTGGGTGGTGGCATGGTGGGATTTGAGGGTGTTGGTGGTGGAGAGGTGAATGCTTGGTGTGTGTTTTGGATAGGATTGCGATTGCAATCGTAGAGAGAGATCGCAGGGGGGGGGGCCTGGGTCTAGCAGGACCGCCTTGGGATTGGAGGACTTTGTGAGATGGTTTGTGTTTGATGTTGAGTTGTTCAAGAGAGGTTTGGTCGATCGTAGGAAGGAAGGTTATGGTAAAAAGGGTGGAAATCTCAAGTTGGTCGGATTGTTGTGATTTGAGCAAATCAAGAATGAAGGTACCAAATGATTCTCGGTTTGACTTCAAGTCATATGGGTGTGATGCAGGAGACCTGTATTGCCATGCGTAACAAGTAAGTCCTATGTTGCATGTTCGAAGCAAGTATAGCTGGATAAGTCCCTACGGACTTAAAGATGCCATCTTACGCTAGTCCCAAAACAACGGAGCAAGCTAACCCCAAAGGAGGGAAGCAAGCTAGCTAAGAATCATTCACTATCATATAGCAACACAGTTGGATCAAATTCACCAATCATGGATTTAGTCAGCTAAGTCCAAGGGATATTTGATTATTCCAACCCTCTTCATTTAACTCCTCTTACTTCCTTGCTATTCCATTGCAATAATATCAGGCAGGTACCCACTCTGCAAAACGAAGCAAACACTCAGACAGCTTATGTACTCTCATATCCCAGTTCCAAAACTCAACGCCCTTCTCAACCTCCTCCCCCGGCGACCCTCTCACCCCTTTCCCATCTCAACTTCCTTCCCCTTAAATAAGTGTTGAACAACCCATCTACCCACCACAATCCCATCAACAACTATGACAAAAAGCGCTCGCCAAGAGGTGAAGGGCAGCTAAAAGACGAGCTCTCCAAAGTAGAGAGAGGAGTGGTGTCTACTTTCATAATAACTTACCCGTAGCCAACCAGGCTGCATTCCCGGGACATGTAAGCCTTAATTGGGCTCGTATATAGTATCTCACGGCATTCTCTTCAATTACACGTTTTCCAGTGGTATTCCCGTCTAAAAGGGTAATCAAGAGTATGCAGTATATCAGTTGATTGGCCCGAGATAATAGAAAGAGGCTCTACTCATTGGCTGGGCCATGATATATATAGATAGAGATTCTGAAGATTGATTAGTCAACATATTAGCAATTTATTTCAAGGGAAATATAAATAGATATATAATCGATAAAGATATGATTTCGTCTCACATATTAAACTCCGGCGAGCCTTAAGCGATAAGCGAACAGTCTGGTAAATCATCCCCTTCACAGTCGAACGTGTTAGGATACCTACAACAAGAACAAAAATAGATTAAGTAGTAGAAACAAGTAGATATAAATGAGAACCTCTTCAATCCCAACTACATGGGGAAGTGTTGTCAATAACTACACATTAACAAGTCTCACTCTTACTTTATAGACCCCACAAAATCCCAAAAATAACATTATATCTCGCCCCAAGAAGCTTCAGGAATGTCGTTAAGAGGTTCGATTTTGAATTTCCAGGTTTTTCTATAGGATTATAGAGTAGTACGTGGAGCAGTAGAAGTAAACACAAATAGGCAGCCTCTACCCCTGATAATCAAGAGCCATTAGATTCTATTATAAGATTAACATACCAAGCCAGGGATCACCCGTTGTCCAAGGTGCACCACCAAAACAAAACAAAAACCTCCCCTTATTTTGTCCAGCGCGTGAGAACATAGCAAAACGGCCGTCGCATCCCAAGAAAATACCTAGAGTCATAAAAAGCACGCACAGGAATCTCACATATTTGGTTACCAGTAAAGGACAATTACTTTTTTATTCTTCCTATCTAATCCAGAGCGAACCACAAAACGGTTCTGCTGCTGGAAAAACAGCGCAAACATACGCCTTAAATACACAGTGTTGAACGCCAGTTGACACGCCCAGCACCCTTTTTACCCCCCACAAAATAGTTCACCATAGGCCGCCAAATCAAAAAGAAAAATCGCAAAGTGTAGTATGCTGTTGCGATTTCCCAGGAGCTGGTGCTGATATCCCCCCACCCAAAGAAAAGAAAAGAAAAGCCAACTAGTCAAACAAATGTGTTCCTTGTGGAAAACAAGAAGAAGGAAATTACATGTAAAGAAAAGTTAGAATGATGTGATCGAAAAGTGTACAGGTGTATTGAAAACAATGTCGACGAAGGTAATGCGATTGTGTCATCTTCAAAATTGCTGTATCCAAGGATCATCATCGTCAACATTATGCGTGGTGCGGTCGTATCCATCCCTTCGAAAGTAAAAGGATAGCGGGTAGCAAGATAGCAAATCATAGAAAATAGCCCACTTTAGTAAGCATCTTCATCAGTAACCCAGTTTGATTCGCTACCTGAAATTATACGGTTTCCATGGGAATCATGGCCAGCATGAGTTTCGTGAGGAGGTACGCCTCTCAACTGCTTCTGGTCGCCAGTTTGTGGAAGGGGGTGTCCATCTTCAGGGGAGAAGCGCTTGCCACGAGCAGCTCGAAGCTTTTCCAAATATGCGTCTGAAGCATCTTCCTCTGGTTCAGAGATTTCAGAATAAGTTTCCCAATTTTCACTGCCAGATACGGTTGTGGTTGCCGAGGAAGTATTCGAAATTTGTCGGATGGGAGGTGCAGCTGAGTACGAATTTGGTTGAGTAAAACGCTGACTTTGATGCATTGATCGGTTGAAGTCCTGGTACTCTTGCGATCGATGGAATTGATCTTGTGAGTGACCTTGCGAACGGTGGTCTGAACTTTGAGAATAACCGTGGGATCGGTGGTTATGCTCCTGTGAGTAGCCTTGCGAGCGGTGGTGATCAGAGCTTTGCGAGTGACCATGAGATCGGTGGTCATTATCTTGTGGGTAGCCATAGGGATCTTCTGGCATAACTTGTCGAACACTTCCAGTTGAGATCACACTGGCCGAGCGTTGAAGCGAAACTGGTGTAGATACAGGAGGTGGCGCAAATATATCTCTCATCTTTGGTGGTGGAGCTCGTGAAGGTGGTCCCATCTTTCCACGAATGGTACCATCCAATCTAGATTCTGGGCGAACACTACGATCTGGAGAATTATGTCCGGTATACAAGTGTGTAAGTGGAGTTCGAGATGGAATCTTTGTGGGAGACTTTCCGCCGGCGGTAGAGGGGGGTGCAGCATTGCGCTTGAGGGTGCCACCAGCTGTGGGAGTTTTGGCTCTGGATGGTGCTTGTGACTTTGAGCTATTTGTACGAGTTGGTGGACAAGATTTGGTCCCGCTTCTCGAAGGAGGTGCTGGGCCTGAACCGGCAGGAGTCTTAGATCGAGGACCAGGTGCAGATTTTGCTTCAGATGCCTCGAGCTCATCGAGATATCTCTCTCCATGAACAAGGAATGGTCGGCCATAGTCATCCTCCCATTGCTCAAGAACCTTTCTCAGCTCAATCGCCACCTTTGGCAAGTCTTTTGTGATTCGCTTTCTCATCTTTTCCTCTCTCAACAATCGAGTTGGATCACGCTTCTCACCCTTTTGACCCCGACCCAACAATCGTGATGCGTCTTGACTAGAAGCGGCAAGATCATTGCGATCCTTAACGAGCGATCGGTGCTTTTCGATCAATGCTAAAGTTGGTGCGCGCTGCTCCTTAAGAGCCTCCAATCGATTGATCTCCTGCTCGTGTGCTTCGAGAAGAGCGTCACTGTAAACATCAGAGAATGCAGGAGTAAAGTCTAGCATTTCCTCTTCCGAAAAGTACAGTCCATCCCAGAGCTCCTGAAGCTTGTAGCGTGCATCCTCGACGAACAAATGCAGATTTTGTCGCTTGAGGTCGTTGAGTCTCGATAATTCGTCCTCAAACTCATTGATTTGGCGGACCCCACATCCCCGATTGCTGTTCAAGAATCGCTTTCTCTCAGGTTCTTCAATACCCAAACGATCCCAAAGTGCCTCCACGGTGCCCTTGAGCTGATTGAGACGCTTCTCACGGGACCTCTTCTCATCAGAAAGCTTGTCACGCTTTTGTCGCAATCTTGCCAAGTCTTCCTCATGCAGACCAAGTTGTTCAGGAGAATCGCGATAGTATTTTACAATCATGCCATCCGTCTGAGCTTGTGGCGTCCCGAGTTCGGCCCAGAGCTGAATGATGTTTTCGGCCAGTGCCTTGACAGTTGCTACGCGACGAGTGTATTCTTCGTAAACACGGGTGAATTCATCATCCAAGGCATTAACGTATTTGGGAGAGAGATCAAAGCTGGGGGGAATCGAGGCATTAGGTGCCGTTGGAGGTAGTGAGATCTGGATGAAGGAGGATTCTAAATGTGACGAGTATGATTCGAGTGCTTGTACAAGTTCTGGGTATGTTAGCGCAAACTGCACTAGCAGGTGAAGGCCTTATTGTGGGCTTACTTCTGACTTGCTCGAAGCGCTCTTTATGAATTCTGGAAATATGTTGGTGCTTTTCCTTTAGAATTTGCAGACAACACGCCAATGGGTAAGTAATCTTCAGATCGCACTCTTCGGTGTCCTGATCTTGATATTCCTTGACATCATCCAACGAGGCTTCCATCTGTTTGATCGTGGTGATGATCCGTTGGCATTCCTCGGCCATATCTTCCTTCTCACTCGATACTAGTCGCACTTGGTTATGTAAAGTCTCTGAGAGCGCAGCGAATAGCTAAGAGAGTCAGCTGTTGGAGGACTGAATTAGGAGCGTCGGTGGGTGTCACTTACCTCGGACTCTCGAGATTCGCGTTCATGATTAGGGACTCCAATCTCATCGAAGAGACCATGGAGTTGATTGATGATGGTCGAAACCTGAGAGGAGAGGTAATTGGTATCCATCGTGAGCGGGGAATCTGAGGTGTGGTGGGATGTGTGGTTTCGTCGCAGGACTCAGCGATCCACCGATGAGGTCGCAGCTGCAACTCGGTGAACACAAAGGATTGAATGGATCAACAACAATTGGTACGCGATTGCGATTGGGGAGACCCGATGGAAGTCAATGAACGGACGACAGCGCATCAACAATGGTGTTGTGTGCATGCAAGTCGCGCGGCTGGTGGGATTGGCGATGGAGATCTCATGGGCAATCGAGGTTGCAGCGAATGGAGGTCAATTGAGCAGATCCCGCTTGTTTTGCCTACCCGCGGCACGTTGTCAGGTAGCAACCTCTGCTGTGCCTGTATCAGCCTATAAAAGCGTGCACCGACTCCACCAGTCATCTAGCCCGCAACCTTCACCAGGGGCCCTGCACGGCCCTGGCAGTGGGAGTGGGGGCTTTTTAGCGTGCCTAGGTCAATTTAGCTTAGCCAACGCCTAGCCTAGCCTACCTAGCCTACCTAGCCCAACCAGCCCAGCCCAACCAGCCTTTGCGGGCAAGGCTACCACTCGAGCTCTTGGAGCTCTTCTTGTACCTGTCAACTGCCGACTCCATCTCATTCCCATACACCACCTTTGGTCTCTCAACACCATACTCGGTCTGCATCATGGAGACTGCATACAAGACGTGGGGTAAGCTCATGCTCATGCTCATGCCCATCATCATGCTCATCCTCATTTCCCACCCTCCGCCCTCCACCCCGCTCGTGCCTTTTCTAAACTCTCCACTGACCCATCTTATCGATAACAGAGCTCGACAACAACGTCAAGTTGGTCGATGAGCAACGCGATGCCCTGTACACCTACGATGTAGCCGAGCAAAAGGCCCTGAACGATGCGAAGCCGTGGAAATCGGATCCTCATCATTTCAAAAATGTGCGCATCTCAGCAGTCGCTCTCCTCAAGATGGTGATGCATGCCCGTTCGGGCGGTGACATTGAAGTCATGGGATTGATGCAGGGTAAACTCTCTGGAGACACTTTTATTGTCACGGATGCCTTCAGATTACCGGTAGAAGGAACTGAGACGAGAGTCAACGCTCAGGACGAGGCCAACGAATACATGGTGGGGTATCTACAAGCGTGTCGAGACCAAGGAAAGCTGGAGAATGCAGTCGGATGGTATCATAGTCATCCAGGCTACGGATGTTGGCTCAGTGGTATTGATGTCGGCACACAAGCAACGCAGCAGACCTTCAGCGATCCCTTCCTCGCTGTGGTGATCGACCCAGACCGTACCATCTCCGCCGGAAAGGTCGAGATTGGAGCCTTCCGAACATACCCTGAAAACTATAAGCCCCCAAGCTCTGGAGTTGACGATGGATATCAAACAATCCCTTTGGCAAAGATTGAGGATTTTGGTGCCCATGCCGATCGATATTACTCATTAGAGGTGTCCCATTACAAAAGCTCTCTCGATACACATCTCCTGGAATTGCTCTGGAACAAATATTGGGTACAGACTCTCAGTCAAAGTCCATTGTTTACCAATCGGGAATACAGCAGTAAGCAGATGCTCGATATCAGCTCCAAAGTCCGAGAAGCTGCATCTTTGGTATCAAGAGCAGGTAGAGGCCCAACAGGAGCACAAGGTAACAAGGCAGTTGACGAGAAAATTGATAAGGCGGTGAAAGATGGCAACAAGATTGCGGGGGAGGAGATGTCTGGTTTAATGGCGGGAGAAATCAAGGCTAAGCTATTCAATGGTCTTGGTAACGAAAAAGAGAACCAGGTTCTGGGCACCCCAGTCCAGGACGCTCCGGCTCCGGACGCTCCAGCACAGGACTCTACTGTTCAGGATACTCCAATTGAGGATGCTCCAGCCCAGGAAACTGCAATCCATGGCACCCCAATTGAGGAATCACCGGCTCAAGATGAAGCGATAAAATCCTCAACGTGAGGGGTAATTCATAGGAAAAGCAGTTCATAGAACGGACGGATTTTAGCAAAAGAAATGAGATCTTAGCGACTTGGCAGCATTGCTCGGCGTACAGATATGAGAGGCGTTAGGTGGACGGAATGAATTATGATGATGCCATAGTGGTTAGTCTACAGACGAAACTCAATGAGAATTTGTGACTATGAAACCATGTGTAAACCGCTTGTGGGGTGCTATTTAATGTTTCATATCTATGTACAGTACATACACAGCCAACTGCTTATTATTCTAAGTTCACAACTCAAGGCCTAATATACATGCTCAACTTTCTATTATCATTGCGTGTTGTTGGCGAATAGAATGGAGCTATGGCTGTTATATGCGTGCTAGCATGTCTTGTCCACCTACTACAAGAGATCAGGTCTTCTACAACTGACACCTTCTCATATGTAATCAAAGAAAGTACGCCCTCGAATCGTATAACTTATTTCACTTCTCTGTATTCCGTCGACTTGTAGGTCTTATGATTTCGTTATGATATACTTTAGTAGGAACACCAGCAAACAACGTATACTAGTTCCTAGTCGAAAAGCAACTAATAGCTAATCGCTTAAGTAGTAATCTACAGTATCCTAGCTTAAACGCCGAAGCTTCAGGAAATCCTAACACCTCCCCTCCGTTTTATTTTTACTTGCCTACTCCTCTGTCGTACCTCGATCCCCACGCAAATAATGGTTTTGATAAGAACGTTACGTCTAACGCCTCCCCGCCATCTTTACTTACGGTTTTTTGTATCCTAGAATACACTTGCCACTTGCTTATTGGGAGTTCTATCGAGAAGCTAGGGTCTGGGTCTGGGGATGGGGCTTATTTGTGGCCGATGTATTTGCGGTACGTGCTGGGGAGTGTAATGGAAGTCGAGGAGGTGAATCTGATGGCATGATAATTGGTAGGATGTAGATTGGCTGGTGGGTTGGGATGAGCGCCTTTGACTTCTACCAAGAATGTGAAGGAAAGGTCTTAATAACTTGGGCTCCCAACCTCTTTGGCTTCGAGCTTCGACTACAGTTTGAGTTGATTAAATGGCTACCCGCTCTCTGAGAACCAACCCTTCCCTCATCGCGGAGAAAGCAATCATTTTCAGGCCTTGAAAACATCCGCTGGTGATCCAAACCATCACATCAAACAATAACAACCATGAAGCAAGCCTCAAATCTCGAGATCGAGCAAGCAACGCCCAAAAAACCTCAATCCAGACTACAAGCTTAGCGAAGATCAGCAACTCAAACAGGAAGCCAGGGACCATGAATCATTCAAGGCTCAGAGATCAAAAAGTAAACACTAGTAGCGGAGCGTGGCATACAAATCGAGCAACTAGATTTAGAGCACGCCTGCAGAGTCGAAGCGATTGAGCGGAAGCACGCAGAGGAGAGAGAGAGGACGAGAATCAGATAGCAGAGAGAAGATTCTTAGTGAGGTCGACGCGTACAGGTAACAGCTGTAAACATCCAGACGATGAGATTACTGTGGATGATTCTGTGGATAAGGAAAGGCTACTAGGCTAGCTCAACTCTCTCTCAAGGAATGAACAAGGAGTGGATAGCTGAAGTTCTACTCTTCGCGAGCGTGATCTGATCTTGAACGAAAGAGTGTTTTATTGGACTTTCCACGAGCTCCAACTAACTGCTGCCGACTTTGACTTCTGGGTGTCAGATTTCTTTTGCGCTGGTGGTATACTCGAGTAGTGGCCTAGATCAATGTGCATTAGATCGTTGTGTGGGAGAGGATGGTATTCTTGCTTGTACGGCGACGTACCATCTCCGGCGTACTGCTGGCGAGAAGAGATTCAAGAGAAGTATTGTGGTCGTAGTAATCTGCAGACAACAAGCAATTAGATTGATTCAATACATTGAAATACTGCCACATATAAGAAGTCTAAACGTGCGTCTGTTCTTTCTATATAATATACAAGATCATCGTATTCGCTATCATTACAGGTATCTGTACAGCGTATCCTCTTCCTCTTCCTCTTCCTCTTCCTCTTCCTCCGCTTTTTTAAACTTCTCATCGGCTAGGAATTTTCTGGCAAATTCGAATCTCTTTAGACACTCTTCTCTACCCAAGAGTCTCATCGTGAATACCCCATCAGGACCAGGTTGCTTAGCAAAAATTGCCCATCTCACATATCCATGAACAAATGACAACCAACTTTTCTGACACGTCTTCTGCAAATCTTTCGCTGCCTCAGAAGAATGGTCACCTTGAAAAGATTGTTCAAAGCTTTCTTTGGCATTTCTATCCACAATTTCCGAGGTGACAGCTTTAATGTTAGCGTCTGTCCATTCCTCCGCTGATAGTCTTGCGAAAGCGTCAATTTGGGGTAGAAATTCGAGAAGAACTGGGGCCTTAGCCCCTGTCACTTGGCCAGATGGGATTGGCGGAGGTGGATTCGCAACAAGATCTCGACAGAGGGGAGTAATGAAGAAGAATTTGTTGTGCTTGATGAACGAATCGGCTGTGGTATACTTTAGAGCGTCCCCAAAGACCAAGGTTCGAACGTAATCTTCACGGGCCTTTCCTGCTGGGAAAGATTTGAAGAAACGATCAGTCCTTTTGGATACCACTTCTTCAAGACGTTTGACAACCGGAATGACTGCTAGTTTGACCAAATCCAGACGAGGGTCGGAAGGAGGGGAATCCATTTGCGTTGTTGCGTAGCGGTGGGCAAGTCGCTTTTGGATAAACCAAAGCTTTTCCATTGCGACAACTGTATCTCCTCGAGTATATTTGAGTGAAGCCTGGAGTGAGAAGTCAATGAAAAGTTTCTTATAAGAAAAGTCGCGAAGAGCACGTACGTTATGAATCAACTCTTCCATGTTCATGACGTCGCTCTTTGCACTATGAGACCATCCAAGAAGAGCAAGGAAATTATTGAGTGTCTCCGGAAACACTCCCATGGTGTCTCTTATGGTGGATATGTCAACAGAGCCATTCCTTTTGCTGAGCTTTGCGCCTTTTTTATCAGTGAGAAGGCTGACATGGCCAATCTTTGGAGGGTTCCACCCAAAAGCTTTATATATCGCAAGATGCTTCGGCGTTGAAGATATCCATTCCTACGAACACTTAGTCTGAGATTTCCATGTGAAGGAAAGAACTGTTGGTACATACTGAGCCTCTGATTACATGTGTAATTTTCATGAGATGGTCGTCAACAACATTGGCTAGGTGATAGGTTGGAAATCCATCAGACTTCATCAAGATCGGATCCTCATAATTCTCCACGAAAAGTTGAATTCTAGGTATCACTGGTGGCTTGACAAGTTTGTAAACTATATCCCGGTACGCTGGGTATTGGCTGGGTACTTGAAGCCTAACAACATAAGCCTCTCCTCTTGCTGCCTTTTCATCGGATTCATCTTTATGTATATCAAGGCATGTTCTGTCATAGTTGGGAGGAAGCCCTTTTGAGTCACGATATGCAGCTAGTGCATGAAGTCGCTCGGGGGTACAGAAACATCGATAGGCAGTGCCGTTACGAAGAAGTTGCTCCGTATGTTCTTTGTAGATTGCCGTTCGCTCTGACTAATACTTGGTCAAAGAATGTCCAGATTTCCGTGAGCTGAAACTTGCCTGTCGATATGGTCCGAAAGGACCTCCTCGTTCAGGTCCTATGCATCGTTAGTTGAGAGATCAGCCGGCAGTTGAGGTGGTTTTTACCTTCGTCCCATTCAATTCCAGCCCACTCCAAGTCCCGGAGCAAGGTATCTTCGGCACCACTTATTGTGCGTTTCTATCCAAACTTTAGTCAACAACAATAGAACCTTATGAGATTTGGTAGACTGATCACCTGATCTGTATCTTCTATTCGCAGAACAAATTGGCCACCGGTCGCTTTCGCGATCAAGTAATTGAACAAGGCAGTTCTTATTGACCCAAGATGAAGCTTTCCGGTGGGCGATGGGGCGAAACGTGTTCTGGCTGGTCCTCCCTCTCGAAGCTCTTTGGAGGCTTTTGTGAGGGGCCCTGGGTTGATTGCATTGGAGCCAGACGAAGCATAGCGTTTGCTACAACATGACTTGCAAATCCATTGAGACACCGGAGCCTTTCGAGCAGAAAATGAACGGAGCAGCATCATCGGAAATCCATTGATCTCGCTCGCTCTCAAGAAGTTTCTAAATGTCTCCTAACAATGAAGTGCCGTGCGCAAATTCGTTGCCCGCTATAGCTACGTTGGGCTACGTTGAGCTACGTAGACGAGGTAGAGCCGAGATCGAGCCAAGATACTGAATTTGAGGGCTGCGCTGCTCGCTCTCGCCTGCAAGTGCTGCTGCTGCGTACTCCATACGGCGGGATGGTGGCCCGTGCGTTCTTCAACGCTAAAATAAAATATACCTGCCTGTCGTCCAAACGGCACCTCCACGCCTTCACAATACCAGACGATTGATATTTTCCCCGTCATTCTGTCGCTGCGTGTCAGCGCCTTTCCCATCATCTGCGACTGTGACCACAAGCAGAACTTGCGCCCAAGGGAACCATCTGAAACCCCCATCCAAAGTTTACCAACGACCCCTCCATCATGGCTTCCAGCGGAGCCGAGGAGGTTGATCTCTATGGTGAGGTCCACATGGAAAAGTCAAAGACCCTATTTCTAACTTTGGAACAGAAACCCTTGGTATATCAAGAGACGCCACAAAATCAGAAGTCAAGAAGGCATACCACAAGGTATGTTTGCATCATAATCTCGGAGCCTCTTCGCTGACCAACATTTTCAGGCAGCTTTACAACACCACCCAGATAAGGTCTCGGAAGATAAGAGAGAGGAATCCGAATTGAAATTCAAAGCGGTCAGTCAGGCCTACGAAATCCTTTTCGATGAGGAAAAACGCGAGATGTACGATGCCCATGGCATGGCAGCCTTCGATCCAAGCAGAGCAGGTGGGATGGGTGGCGGGCCAGATTTGGATGACATCTTGGCGCAAATGTTTGGTATGGGTGGAGGTATGAACTTTGGAGAAGGTGGAATGCCAGGTGGACCAAAACGCCCACGCAAAGGGCGCGACGAAGAACAAAAGTATAACGTTACGCTCGAAGAACTCTACAAGGGGAAGACCGTCAAATTCGCCAGCACCAAGAACATTATCTGCAGTCATTGTAAAGGCACTGGTGGAAAAGAGAAGGCAAAGCCATCAACCTGTGATAGATGTAAGGGTAATGGTGTCACGGTGGGCCTTCGCCAGGTTGGTCCAGGACTCGTTACCCAGGAACGCATGATCTGTGATCCTTGTTCAGGAACTGGAAAGATTTTCAAGGAGAAGGACAGGTGCAAGAAGTGTAAGGGAAAGCGAACAACATCGGAAAAGAAGGCCTTGGAGCTTTATATCCCACGAGGCGCTCAGGAAGGAGAAAGGATCACCTTAGAGGGAGAGGCAGACCAAGTGCCTGATCAAATACCCGGCGACATCGTCTTCACGCTCGCGGAAGAGGACCACGATGTCTTTCAAAGAGCTGGCGACGATCTCTCAGCAGAGCTCGATATCACTCTTTCGGAAGCCCTTACGGGATTTTCGAGAGTTGTCCTCACACATCTTGACGGTCGTGGTATCCACCTTAATCACCCCCAAGGCAAAGTAATGAGACCTGGTCAAATTTTAAAGATTGAGGGCGAAGGCATGCCTCTGAAACGATCCGACTCAAAAGGAGATTTGTATCTCGTTGTCAAAGTTGAATTTCCGGAGAACGGGTGGACTGAAGATCCAGCTGCTTTCGCAAGTCTACAAAAGGTCCTTCCACCACCGGAACCTAAGATTGAGGCAACCGAGGTCGACGAATGCGAATATGATTCTGATGCCGATATTGAAGATGTAAGTGCAAAATCATCCTTGTTTTAGATAAGCCTAACATTACTAGTTTGGAGCGAATTCAGGGGACCCTCGGGGCGGCGGACAATGGGAGGATGAGGATGAGGGTGATGGGCAACCGCAGTGTGCTCAGCAATAGACAGCTAGACTTCGTGAGGCGTTCATATAGCGTTTCATTTTATGGTTTCGCAAGTATGCAGTTGGGTACTGTAAAGCAGCAGCCCATGGATACTGACAGTACCTTGGATTGGATGGCTGGTTCGTTCTGCATTGCTGCATCTGTAGAAAGCCAGCATTATAAAAGTCCACAATGAACAGGACACGAATGACAATAGAGTCACGACATGTATTTACGAACTCAGAGAGATACACATCTCTATTTCTCCGCCCCTCATCCATTTGCTTGAATGAGAGTGAGTTGTGATATATCGCTTGTATTTTCCTACCCTTTGGAAAAATTTGGATTTGGGTAATTGCTTTAAACATGTAACATGACTGAACTCATTCTTCTAAAATATCTAGGATGACCCTTTCAATTACTCTCAAAGTCTGGAAGGATCATTGCAAGTGGAGTAGGTACCTATCTGGGCACGCTGGGCTTGGTACATACCTAGGTAGAAGTCCAAGGTCGCGTGACTTTCTATTATGTAACCAAGTCTCCGCTTGCTAAGCTCTTATTGGACAGACTGCCGACCTCCACCACACAAGGCAGTTTTACGAATTGCAATCTCGAACTTTCACGACCAAATTTTCGACAACCACCAGAACTCGACAAAATGGCAGCATCGGCAGCTCGTCACGTTAAGATTGTTAAGAAGCGTACGTTCTACATCCTCGCGAAAATTCGGAATCAGGAGGTTGAATTTGCCTACAACGAGGCGCTGAAGGCCTCCACGAAGATTTGAATGCACTGAAGACCAGCCGTACTGACGTCCTATACTCTAGGCACGAAGCGTTTCCACAGACATCAGAGCGATACCTACAAATGCCTTGATGCATCATGGAGAAAGCCAAAGGGTATTGATAACCGTGTCCGACGACGATTCAAGGGTCAAATGGTTATGCCATCGGTACGTCTATCTCGGAGACATTTTTGAGAGGGCACGAGAAGGGTTCACTTAGGTTGCGCACGTTTCGCGCCTTCAATCAACACTTCGAAGATCTTTTGAGGGCTGTAACTGATGAGTAAAATGTAGATCGGTTTCGGATCCAACAAGAAGACAAGACACATGATGCCATCCGGCCACAAGGCCTTCCTCGTCAGCAACGTCCGTGATGTCGAGCTCCTCCTTATGCACAACAAGACCTTCGCCGCAGAGTAGGCCAATCCAATTGAGCGAATCGAGAGACATACTTACAAACATCTAGGATCAACCACGCCGTTTCGTCGAGAAAGAGAATCACAATCATTGAGCGCGCTAAGGAACTTGGTGTTAAGGTTACGAACCCCAAGGCCAGAGTTACGACCGAGGTTTAAGGGATGGGCTATTTTCATTTGGGCACTTTGCATGGGGCGTGGGATCGCTTGATATCAGCAGCGCGGGTAGTGCAATAAATGTAACATGCTCTACGGACAATGAATATCTCAAAAAGAATACCCTTTGGGCCTCTACGATGATGTGAATATGGTAGGACGACAATCGGGTTTCGAGATCGGTGAAGATGAGGCGTTGGGTCGGGACTTTTCGAGGTGGTTTGCCCACCAGCGCCAAACGATTGCTTTGCACATTTCCTTACCGAAATTTCATTTACAAGCAGGCATCTGGAGGACTTTCAGGCTCTACACTGAAGTGCTCTCGTCAGATGCATGAAGTAGGAAGAGGAAACAAAAAAAATTACTACTCCTTACTCGATTCTTGTTGCGGCATGCTGTTGAACTCAAAATAAGCGGTATGGCCAGTAGCCAGTACCTGAGGATTCTGAAAAAAGTACTCTGTCCAAGTGCACATTTGGAGCGATAAATTGTGTTTTAAGCTTCTTTTCTATCCTTCACATTACGATTTAAGCTGTGAAACTGGCACTTGGTGTAGTCATCATTGCCAGAGCACTATTTCATCATAATCTGCGAACTTTTTGGAGCATATAAAGGATCAAGTGATCCATGGCTTGAGAAGCACAACTGAACCCCATCTTCTAGATGATTATTTCCAGGAAATGGGTCTCACGGGTGTGAGCTTGTTTTTACATGGTGGACTTTGAGACTTATTACAGTAGTGTATTCTGTTTCTATGTCAGAATTGACGCTTCCGTCCGTGACGCAAATTGGCGCCTGCAATATTCTCTTTTTCGTCCTTTAGGGATGAATTTATCATTTCGAAAATTGATGGAATCGCTTAAACTGCATGAACGCACCTCCGCCGCTGCCTAACTTGCTTTTGATAGCCGTTGCGTGGTCAAGAACTAGTTCCAGCTGGTCTGGTCCTGTGTTTAGCTCGAAGTTACGTCAAATCGGGCTCAGTACGCTGCCACAACGGTCTGCTATTTTAGTAAGGTGGACATCAGACTTCAGCAAAACGGATTTACGTTATTTGGAGAGTGCTTCCTCATTTCATGAACTGAGAGAGTGTAGTTCGCAATACTAACTGTGAGCTGGAGATCATCACAGTTGTTCTTTCACTGATCTAGAAAATTATGTTCAATCTTTGCTAATGCGGATTCAACGCCCTCGCTAGTTTCCTCAAGCCCCTGTTGTTCGGTTCGTTATTCTTGCGACATAACTATGAGCTTTATGAAGATTCTTCTGTCCGCCCGCGGTTCTCGAATCTATGTTAGTCTCTGACTGAGAGTTAGCGCGATCGGAGATTCAATGCCTGCTGGCATCTGGAAGTGCACTCTCCAACCATCGCCATGGTTTTCGGTTCCAGACATACTCGTCCAGAATGCCTGTTTCATAAAGCCATATTCATTGTTGTTATCTTCCTCTTCTCTCTATCGCACAATGGAGATTTACTCTAACGTAATTCTCTTTACTTCGAACTGATAATGATTAGTTCCGATGGGTCTTGTGGTAGTTGAACACTTTGTAGTTTAGTTCGCTCGCTAAGCTTCTGTTTTCTCTCTCATAATATTAATCGAATCAGAATTCTGCGGCGAGATGATGAAAACACTTCATCATCGATAGGAAATACGGACGACACTTAGATCAGAGCTATAGTTTCCAATTAATGGGTATATATTCTATTCGCCCTCCCTCAAAGCACACGCTTTGCATTCATCCACGACCAGGAATATTCTTCATACAGCGTCCCAACAGCTTCGTCAATTTTACATCATCTACCATTCTTCCAAAAATCGGATTACATCTTCATTACCCACAACCATTTTTCAACCATCAATCTCTTTCAAGATGTCTCCAGCACTTTTCGACTGCCCAAAAAAGGCGTTCCTCTCCTTAGTCGGTTGCGGACACAGCAGCAAAGGTATTAACAAGGCCAACGACATCACCAAATCGCTTTACCTTGCTCAAGAACCAGTTCCCGGCCTATATTCAATTGATCAGGAAAAAAGACGATACTTGGTCGCCCTCAAGACCAACGGAGATGAGGATACTGAGAGACTATTCAAGAAAAACGGAAACGGAGACTTGCCATCCGATCCTGATTTCATCAACAAGAATTTAAACAACATAATGAGGAACACCCTTGACTACCGCGTCAACCATTCGTATGCTGTTTTTGTATACAACGACAACAATAAAAACAACAACACCACCACCACCACCACAAATAAAGAAGTCGCCGACTGGCAAACCAATATCAATATCAACGAACCATTACCACCTCCATCAGTGGACTTTGGTAAGAAGCCTTCCCGGATTTTCAATAGAGAAATACTGATAAGTAAAACAGGACAAGAACGCTACTCATCTCTCGCTTCCTCCTCATTCATGCCCTCCACATCCAGCCAGCAAAACAACCGAGGCGACAACTATTCCTTCTGCAGCTCCAAAATCGATGAGTGCCCACCCATGAAATACACTCGTCGGGATGATTCCGACTCTGAAGATGGTTCCGACACAGAATCTATCTCTGGGTTTTCATTCCAACTCGGGGAAGATAGGCTCACGCTCGACTCAAAATGGCACCATGACAGAGTCCCACTGTCCCAATTGCAACAAACAGCTCAACAAGAGAATGATTCCGCCTCAATTATCAGTATGGATGAAGACTTCTTCAGACCAAATACCTCAGCCCCCTCATCCTATGCTCACAACCTACTGGCACCCAAAAAACGACATCGATTCGGTCTCTCCCTCCACCAGCCAAAAAAGTCACTTACCAGCATCTTCAAAAGAACCCATCAAAACACCACCAACAACAACAACGGCAGTTCCTACTACCCATCCGTCAAACTCCCCCACTACAGCTTCCTCGAAAAGCCCTTCGAGATAACCCCCAGCGCCATCCACAACCGCTGGTTCATCAAGGCCGAACTCGATCAACGAACACTCTACCGCAACACGTGTGCAACCTACAACTGCACCTGCGAGGACTACTGTCAGGGGATGGTGTTGCGACGCTGGAAGTTGCTGGATGATGGGTATTCGTGGGTTCCGAAGGATGAACAGGTTCTTCTTGTTGATACGCCGCCCTCACCACCACGAGCCGCTAAGGAGGAGCAGTTATCTGGCTTCTGGTCATTCCTGAGAAAAAGCAGTAATAAACCACCCCAAGCCACCACGCAAGCCACATACCGAACACAACTAGAAGACCCCTCTGACGACGAAGATGACTACGAAAATACGCCCAATGAACCTCTCTCTATCAACCACCCCCAGCAATACCTCGTCGGCCAACCGAGAGGCGATAAAGTCGGCACGGAAGGAGAGGTGTTGTTCTTCCTTGAGAAGATGGGGAATGGGGATGTACAGATGAGGGCTATGAGTGAGGCGGAGATGGACGAAGCGAGGCACTTGCAGAGGGAGAGGAAGGGGATGTTTTTGGTTTTCGAGGGGAACGAGGGGGCGAATGATAGGGTTTTGAGGCTGGGGAGGGTTTTGGAGAGGGGTGGGGAGATGTGGACTTTTATGAGTCGGTAGGGGTTTTTTTTGTGTATTGGGGCCTTGTCTTTTGTTTTTTGTGTGTTCGGTGTATGGTATATATAAAGCGTTGGGCGCTTTTGATAGTTGGGATGGTTTGCTGGAATTAAAATGCAACTTGTTTCTTTTCAAAATAAAGTGGTGTTCTTGTCTGTCCCATGTGAATATAATCTTATCTCAAGCGAGTACATCGACTGCTGTTTAGATGAAGTCGAACTTGTAAGAAACCTGATCATTACTCTGTACACGCTATCAAAAGTCAATATACCAAAAGCCTGGCACAACTTAATTTATTATCTTATTTTACCTAGGCCAATCAGGAGTGAAAAGTATTAATTATTCTAAACTATTCGTGTAATTGATTTAGTTGTGAGGTCTTTAGGATAATATTATTTATAACTCAGCGATGTACGATTTAATGCCCGCCTCTCTTATTAGTATCTTGCTTTCGACATCACAGAACTCTGTTACTCGCGTAAGGAAAGGGGGGCACACAGTGGACAGAAAAGCCACAGTAACCAAGTTTCTCACGGCCCTCTAGTTCTGACTTAGTTCTCTAAATCTCCTAGAAAAATAACTCGGAAAGGCTTGATTTTCAGCTAGGTATTTCGATTATTTCAAATACTTCGGATAAATAAATTCTTCAAATCGAGTTACGACTCCTGCTTTTTCTTTCTTTTCCGAACACAGAAACCGAAACAAGCCACAAATTTCCGAGATGCGAAGGGCCGAAAAAACGTCAATCCGATGTCGAAAAATAACATCGTCATCCTACCTCGTAATTGTCAGAGGGTACGATAACCGATTGTAACAACATGTTCTCACTATTCTCAGACACTGACAGGGACCACATGACGTCCACGTGGTGGACCGTAAATACGAAACCTAATTGCCGAGGAACAAAGAAGGACGAACTTGTATCACACTGATCCTGTCACGATGAACGCTGGCGAGATGAACGTTTTGATGTTCGGATTTGGGTTATCACGATGTACTTCGTACAGTACGAGTATAGAGTATGTTCTGCCATGGATATTGCCCCTCCCCCTCCATCATTTCGCGGAGAAGTCTCGGAGAGGCAAGATCCGGCTGACACCGCGATCTGGGTGAACTCTATTCCTGCAAGTTTCCGCAGCCTGAGATGTACCCGTAAATTTACGCGTCTGCTCCTTTGATCGTTCCATAGCCGAATTTTCTACACGGACTCTTTTGAGTTGTTATGTAGAACTATTGATTATTGATTATTAATTTATTAAATTTTCTAGAGCAAAAAAAGTTCTGAATCAGGCGCTGAGATTAACAAATGATTTGCTGAAGACTTTCGGATGGTGATGATGGCATCCCAATATTGCAGGGAATATGCCTGAAACTCTGAGATGAGCTATATCTGGAATGTAAAATGCACGGCTACCGGCGTGGCGCATGCAGGCAAGGTATGCAGGGCACGCTGGGCTGCGCTGGGCTGGAAGGCAAATAGATGAGACGGAGGCGGAGCAGGAGCACATGGAGCTTTACTCCGTATTAAACTGCCATCACCACCCACGCCCGCATCCCATCCGTTATTATGACATAGTCTACCTAGCTATTGCACTTAATTCTGTACGACAACACCACTTAATTTCTGCAGCCCTAGCATTTACCGACCGAGGAGGATTCGGATTATACACCTTCTGGAAGCACTTATCGATAGCCGGGAATTTAAAGGTACATTCATACGCCCGCCTCGTCACCGGGACCATCTCCCCTCCAAATCGCTGTCGCATGATCAAAGGGGGTTCATTCAGCACAAATGTCGACCACCACCATGACCTTAACATTAGCACCAGCAGGTGGCTCCGGATCATGCTGTCCCAACTGCGGTGTCGGGCTCCCATCTCATTCATGGATGGCCGCCGAAGCCCAGCGACAAATCGAGGATCTTCAAGCCCAAGTTCGCCTACTAAACGACAAAGCAACTGCAGCAGGTTCGTACACCTTTGCGCAAGACCCCCCAAAGCATATACTAACTAGAAGCAAAGTGGACAAATGGGCCGACTACGAGGATGAGATCCAGCAACTACGCGCCCAACAGAATCAAGAAAAAGAAGCTCGCGAATCCCTTGAGAAGCGGGACACAAGCCCCTCGCGGTTCTCCTACCTTCCCGTACAAAACCGACTTTCCTCATTCCTGACACCCAAGAAATCAACTCCGAATTTACAAGCTCCTCCCCCTTCGCCTTCGGCTACCGAAGCCCAGCTCGCAGCCGCCTTGACAAAGGAACAGAAACTGAGAGCTGCGTCGGAGAAGAAGTTGGACGAAGCGAGTGGGGAACTGGAAGATTTGACGGCGCAGCTATTCCAACAGGCTAATGAGATGGTGGCGACGGAGAGGAAGGCGAGAGCGAAGTTGGAGGAGCGGGTTGCGGTTCTGGAAAGTAGGGATGGGGAAAAGAGGAGGAGGTTGGAGAAGTTGGAAGGGGCCGTTGCGAGGATTGACAGGGTTAGGGGGTTATTGGCGCCGGGCAGATGAGAAGGTTTCGTTTAAAAAGCAGAGGAATGCGCAAGACTGCAAGAAAGGACGGGATTTGATGAAGAAGGGAATTCGAAAATGCATCAAACTTGGGATTCGAGTTCGGTATCGAAAGTTTACGAAAGAGCCTCGCAGGTATAACAGGACGAATTCGTCGGAACAGGCAAATTGCTATAAACGGCTGCGGATCCGACATCATCTGGTTCCTATCACGCCGCAACCACCAGAAACATTAACGAATATTTTGATCCTTTCAGTCACTCCCTCGGATTTCGAACTCTTCCTCTCCGAGCTATGGCGAGATTTCCTCATCGAGCCCACGCCCTATTTAGTATTATCCGCTCTCTGTTACATAGGTTTCATCCTATTACTCGGGGAATACTACGACCTCGTCTGGAATTTTTGGCTCTTCGTGGCCTGGATATTTGTGCCTTTGGATGATAACGACTGGACATCAGGGTATACCTGAAAATCCTCCTGGGGACGACTAGGCGTTTTGAACAACAACCACGTTTATTTTATGAGAGATGGTTGATGGACTGAAGACCTTTTTCTTTTACCTACTTTTCTTTCTTCTTTCTGGTTGTTTTGCATACGGTACCATAGGGTTTTAGCGTTTTTGGGCTTTCGGAGACTGGAAACTGGAATTTTGGAGTTGGGAATTCTGGCATTTTCAAGCTTGGGGTTTTGTTTGTTTCTGTTGGGATACTTGGAGCGGGAGCTATGGTATGGGGGGAATACCCTGGGAACTTGACTGCTTACGGCGAAACTTCACATTCTTATTATTCTTCTAACTTCTTTAATGATTCGTAATGAATGAGAAATGCAATACTTTAACTCTATATCTTTGTCCAACTCATCTTTTGTTACGGTGACCTTGGCGAAAGGCAGTAAGTCATATGTCTAGTACGCGAGCAAGTGAATCCTGAATCAGTGAGTGTTTAAGTCTTCCCTGTTCATTTCAACTGCACTATTAGTAACCCATCGCCTCCTCTCTTAGCAGAAAATCAAGTAATTAATTCATAATAGAATAGAAGAATTATTGGAAGCAGAAGAATTATTGGGCAGCCGTATTGTGGAATGTTAGTGTCTGTTTGTTTGTGAGGATTGAGCAATATTACATACAGGCAGGCTGGAATGTTAATCTTGGATACCAGCTATCCTATAGTATCCAACCTTCACCGCATGCATACTTGAAGTAATCTGTGTTCCTATAGGTAGTTTAGGCCCACCTGAATGGGTATCTAACCTACCCATACTCTATTAGATAATCTAAAGTCCAAAATGCAAAGATAACGTTTCTCATTAACTCAAACATCTACCCTCTACTTCCCAATCGTCAAAAACAACCTATCACCCACATCCCCCAGACCGGGTTTTATCATCCCCTTCTCATTGATACTCTCGTCCACCCCCGCCGTCCAGATCTCCACGCCTTCGGGCCACTCTCCCGCCGCTTTCTCTAGACCGGGTAAGGCGCCGAGGATCGAGATGACGATGACTCGCTTCACACCCCATTCCTTCAGTGTCTGGATGGCGGCCGCGGCTGTCCCACCCGTTGCGATGACGGGGTCGAGCAGGATGGCGAGCTCGGAGGCGTTGGCGTTGGGTGCGTTGGAGGGGGTGCCTGCTGCGGGGGCGTGGTAGGGGAGGTTGTTGTAGTATTCTACTGGCTCGAGGGTTGTGGGCTCGCGGAAGAGACCGAGGTGGTGGACTGGGACGGGGAGGGGGAGGAGGGTTTGTATTGCTGTTGGCGGAGCAGATTTGTTAGTTTATAGACTTCTTTTTTGGAAGGGGAGGGGAGGGGAATGGGTAGCTTACCGTCTAACATCCCTAACCCGGAGCGGAGAATGGGAACGAGGGAGATTGTCGAGGGGGAGATTTCGGTGGTTGTGAATTCGTATCCTAATGGTGTTTTGCTCTATTGGAATGTGTCAGTAAACAACCAAATAAGAGGAGTAGAATGAGCTCAATTTCTTGCTCACCTTGGAACCTGATTTCGTGGAAAGTCCTGCTGCTAATGCTTCACATCCTACGATCAATGCTATCTCATGTACCAGTGCTTTCGTTTCGCGGGCATTTGAGGTCGCGGATCGAAGCTGGGAGAGTTTGGCTTGGAGACATGGATGTGTTGATCGATGGACGTTTGGTGGTAGTGGTGAAGCCATTGTGGTGTAGAATTACGAGCAACAAGTACCAGTATTTTGGGAGCGGATGTATGATGTATGATGGAGGGGTAGTTTGGGGATAAGGGACGAAGCTCCCTTTGTAGTCAAGCCTCCGAGTCGCTTATCGGCAGACGCAGGGGTAATGAGGGTCTTGACTCTTTAAAGTCCGACGGGAGTGGGCCAGTGAGGTGGGCGGCTCCGGGCTGCTGTCGAGATGTATTTCTTCAAAGGGATATCGATGGGATGGTGAAATCCTACCACTATCGACTTTTGACAAGTTCATATGTTTCATCTAATCTCCAGCTGACATTCATGGGGTTATCGTCGCGCAACGGCAACTTCAGGAGCCCTCGACGATGACGTATTGCCTACTCTTCGAAGTTCTAAACAACACTTGAGATGACAACAAACTCCAGTGGCATAGCAGGGTCTTCGCCTATTCAACTTCCCAAGGACAGCCAGGGCGAACATGGAAGCGCTCTGGCTGGTTCTAGTAAGGCGAAGAGAATATCCAATGGACTCGGCGCACAAGATGGGAGCTACACCATCTCCGACGACTATGTCAATCTCGACGAGTTGGCAACGCCTCCGCCAGTAGAGAATCCAGAAAATAATGCGATATACCGACACAAATCGCTTGAAGATGCAAGAAATGAAGAACAGAAGTACCGAGAAGAACAAAACAGAGCAGATAAGGCATTGAACACAGGCGCTGAGCAATCCGAAGAAAAGCAACCGACAAAGGTCTCGAAAACAGCAACTCAACTATACACGGTGTCATATTTGATTTTCTTCTCTTTTCTCGGGACGCTTGCTCGACTTGGATTACAAGCAATTACCTTTTATCCCGGCGCACCATTAGTATTCAGCCAACTGTGGGCGAACTTTGGCGGAAGTTTATTCATGGGTTTTCTGATGGAGGATAGAATGCTCTTCAAACAAGAATGGGGAAAACCCATATATCACCAAAAGCTGCAAGAGGCCAAGAGAAGAGCAGAAGATGAGGAGAATAGCTCCGAAGCAAAGAAACTCATCGACTTACAAGCTGCCAAAAAGGCACACGCCGCCACGAAGAAGACCATTCCGCTGTATATTGGCTTGGCAACTGGATTTTGCGGTTGCTTTACGTCTTTTTCATCTTTCATTCGAGATGCTTTTCTGGCGTTGTCTAATGACTTGCCAACACCACTCAATCACCCCGCAGATTACACGACTTTCAGTTTAACCACCTCTACCGTTCCACGGAATGGAGGGTATTCTTTTATGGCGGTACTTGCTGTCATTATCATTACGCTTTCACTCTGCATTTCGGCTTTATATGTTGGTGCTCATATTGCCATATTAGTCGAGCCCCTGACTCCATCTTTGTCATTAAAATTTGGCCGCAAGATACTCGATCCAGTAGTCGTAGTTCTTGCTTGGGGATGCTGGCTCGGCGCCATCTTGCTAGCAATATTTCCACCGGACCGAAACAGCGGTTCTCCAGAAACATGGCGTGGGCGAGCGGTGTTCTCTCTAGTCTTTGCTCCTCTCGGTTGCTTGGCTCGTTTCTACGCCTCCATCTACCTCAACGGCAAGATCCCTTCATTCCCCTTGGGCACTTTCATTGTCAATATGCTGGGAACAATGATTTTGGGAATGGCCTATGACCTTCAGCATGTGCCTCTTGGTGGTGTTGTTGGATGCCAGGTCTTGCAAGGGATAGAAGATGGGTTCTGCGGATGTTTGACGACGGTTAGTACTTGGGTCAGTGAGCTGATTACGTTGAGGAGGAGGCATGCGTATCGATATGGGTTTGTGAGCGTTGTTGTGGCGCTCTGTTTTATGGTTGTTATTATGGGCAGTATGCAATGGACGAGGGGATTCTCCGCGTTACTATGCACGCATTGAGAATTTGAGTAATTAATAATGTTTCTACATTCATGAACGAGTCAAAGGCACGTATGGATGTCTTCAACACCAGCCAATATATCGAGCTACAATATCCGGGCAGTAAAAGCTATACCGGCACTCCAAAGTGCTTTATATCACAGCCATACCGCTAGAGTATGCTGTATCTTGATACCCTACCGTATTCCTCTCTGCACCTCATACAAAGCAGGCTCCTATCGGACAGAAAAGGCGGCAATAAATTCTGGGCTGGCAATCGATGTCCCTTATTTCTGTGTTGCTTTAAGCGATCAACCTCAATGCCCATGGACAATTGCTTCTGATCATCCTCAGGCTTCCGTTTAGCGGGTTGTTTATTTCGAAGTACTTGAAGGATTGTGATTTAGAAGGAGGCACAGCTGTTGATTTTGCGAGGAGACATTCAACAGACGAGATGCGACCACTTTTGCAAAGTAAAAGGGCTGACAGTTTGCGTCTTCTCATCCCCTCCCGCGTTTGCAAATGAAGTATTGGAGGAAGGGTATAACCCTACAATATGGCCTTCTTATTCGATCGGATTATCCGATCTATGTGGAAGTATATCAAAAGTTGACAAGGGCGAGAAATGCAGGCGAGTCAAGTTGTCCACCTCTTTACTACAAACCCTGGGATACAATAATACCTTGGCCTTCAATATTCAAACAAGAATAGCTGTCAAAAGCTTACTTCTATATACAAAATTCTTGTCTCGGCACTCACCAAGTCACGCACTTGGCGATATCCAGACCCCGGTACACGACCCCGCGAGTCGCTTCACAAGCACTGCATATATCGGAGTGGGATTGCCAAGTACAGGATAAATGGCTGAACATGACGAATTTCGTCTGCCTAAAGCGGTAGCAGACTCTCCGATGATCAACGGATCTCGAAGGATGTTTGTCAAAGTTATTCAACGAGTTTTTTGCTCCCGGGTATAAGAAATGATATTCTCGTGAGATGCAATGTTGATGTGGGATTGGGAACAGTGGAGCTAGCACGATAAAGGAAGCTTCTAAGGTTCGGTAAAGAAGCTTCCTCGGCACGACCCATCGACCAGTAAGGTCGTATTACGGGCCATAGCTCCACCGCTTATTTCAACCACCTTCCTCTTTCATATTGAGCGACCGTTTTTTATATTGACTCGAGTTCCAACACTGCGGCTACTTTCCACTCTTGCTTCTCGCCACTTGTTCTACGAATTAGCTCAAGGTTGGCGTCGATGCTAGACTTCCCGTGGGATTTGCCAAACAGCGGACAAACTGCAGATGACCACTGGTGCAGCGTGGCTCCGATTGAAATTTATCTGGTTGGTTGTCCTCGGTAACTCGAAAGTGCCAAACATGGGGATCACAACAGTAGACGGAATGCACCCATGCAGGCCGACAGGTACCAACCAATGGTGTTTGGCTTGTTCTTCTGGCTCAAAGCACCAGTCCAATAAAGCCAATGTAGCCATCGCTCATGTCGACTCCGCCATCCAATCGCTCCACAACAGGGTGCTTGTTATCAGTTTGCCCATGTCGCAGATCAGCGTATCTCTCCCCAGTTTGCAAGGCCCGGCCTAGGATTGTATGGAATCGTACCATGGAAGGTGGGTGGACGCTGCAGCTGCAGTGGCGTCGGGGTCTCCTCTGTCTAGGTCTCTGTAAAATTCACCTTGATGTCAAGCATGGGTCTTCGGAAGATATTGAAAGACTTGATAAGCTTGTTTCCCCCTCTCCCTTTTCCTTTCCTTCTTCCCCACACGCTTCGATTCTCTCGAGGAGTTGTCCTGCTCTCTTTTGAACAAGTCAAGTGCCAATTGTCTTCTACCCTTCTGCCACCATGAAGTACTCACTTGTTGCCGCCTTGGCGACTCTTGGTTCTTTCGTCGCAGCAACTCCAAATACCCAATTCCTTAATGTTGGGAGACTGATTCCTCCTGAGGAACCTATGGATGCCAGCTTTATGCGGAAAGTTGCAGCGTCTAACATCACGGGCTCTGCATTCTTTGATCAGATCATTGACCACAACGATCTGAGCAAGGGAACTTTCAAGCAAAAGTTTTGGTGGAACACCGAGTTTTGGGCTGGTCCAGGATCGCCTGTAAGTCAATTGAATATCTGTGTACGAGTTCTGCTAACTTACTTTCAGATTGTGTTTTTCACACCAGGTGAAATTGCTGCTGCGGGTTATACTGGCTATTTGACGAATGCAACTATCACCGTAGGTCAAAATTACATGTAAACAAACGGAGTGAATATCAATTAATGTTTCCGTTATAGGGTCTCTATGCACAAGAAATCAAGGGGGCCGTGATTATGGTTGAGCGTAAGCTGCCTTTTTGTTCTTTATTAAATGTGTTTATTGACGAATGTGACAGATCGTTTCTGGGGAGAATCCAGCCCGTACGCTACCCTCACTGCCGAGACTCTACAAACCCTTACTCTCGACCAAGCCATGAATGATTTCGTCCACTTCGCGAAAACGGCCGCTCTTCCATTCGATCTCAGTGGTGCTACCAATGCTGATAAGGCACCATGGGTGTTCTCCGGAGGAAGTTACTCTGGTGCTTTGGCAGCTTGGATCTATTCTGTACACCCAGGAACGTTCTGGGCCTACCACGCGAGTTCTGCTCCTGTTGAGGCTATTTACGATTACGTGAGTTCAATTCAAATAGAAATTGAAAAGCATTACTGATTTTGGTTTATTAGTGGCAATACTTCACTCCCGTCCAAGAGGGTATGCCAAAGAACTGCAGCAAGGATGTTGGACTTGTTGTCGAGTACATGGACGAAGTCTTCACCAAGGGAACTCCAGAGGAGCAATTGGCACTGAAGACAAAATTTGGTCTTCAAGATCTGACTCTAGCGGCTGATGTCACTGCGTATGTTGATTCCTTTCCGATTTCTCGAGTCTGTGCTAATTAGAATAGCGCCCTTGTGAACGGTCCATGGTTATGGCAATCCAACAGTTTTACCACTGGATACTCTGGTTTCTTCAAATTCTGTGATGCAATTGAGGTTAGTTTGGCTGTTTTCATAGTCCCGTTCAGTGGTACTGACTTGTCTTCTTAGAACGTCGTAGCTGGTGCAGCCGTCACCCCTGATGCGAACGGAGTTGGGCTGGAAGCTGCTCTAGAAGGATACGCCAAGTGGAGCAACGAAGTTTTGATTCCAGGCTGTAAGTCTTTTCTTCTCGGCATCGTCAAACATTTGCTAATACCGCTTTCTAGACTGTGAAAACTACGGCTTCGAAGGAGAATATAACATCGAGTGTATGGACACCTACAACGCCACTAACTTGCAATACACAAACAGAGCAGTCGACAACATCTGGAACCTCCAATGGAACTGGATGCTCTGCAACGAGCCTTTCGGATACTGGCAAGATGGTGCACCAAGAGGCAAGCCAACCATCGTGTCTCGCCTTGTCACTGCCGAGTACTGGCAAGGACAATGCCCTCTCATGTTCCCCGAAACCAATGGCTTCACATACGGCTCCGTTGACCCAGATGTCAACGCTCACAAGGTCAACAAGTTCACCCAAGGATGGAGACTGGAGAAAACTGAGCGTCTGATCTGGACCAATGGGTAAGACTCTTTCCTTCTCTCGCCTGTTAGACATCAACTAACCATCACTCCAATAGACAATTCGACCCATGGAAAACCTCAGGAATGTCCGCTGAGGAACGCCCCGGTGGAGCACTCGCTGCCACCGATAAGGCCCCTCTTAATGTTATCCCCGGAGGCTTCCACTGCTCGGATTTGCGATTGACAAATGCGAGAGCGAATGCTGGTGTGCAGGCTGTTGTTGATAGACAGGTTGCTCAGATTGTGGAGTGGGTTGCTGAGTTTCCTAAGAAATAGAGGGGTGTGGTAATATTGGCGATACTCGTACAGTACATCAATGAGTGATAGATGGGTATCAACATGATGAGATGCCATGCATGAAGTATGATTTTGATAGATAATTTAATGTCTCATGATCAGCTGTTTTGACCTGTGTGTTTTTCTTTTCTTTTGAGTTGTTTCTCTTCAACCTGTTATCAGAAGGGCCGTCTTGGTTTACCTAGTACTCGTACAGTAGCCATAGGGGGTTCAAGCAATCAGTCCTGTTTGGTGGTGTCTAATTGCTTAGAGAAGAGAAGGTCCTACCTAGACAGTGCCAGGTCACGTGCGTAAGCATCATAGCGGAGATATTGCGAAAGACTGTCTCTTGGAGGGCAGCTTAGATAGATTGATCCTAGGGTCTTACATAGCGATGGCTTCCTCTAAGAATAGTACTGTAGCATAGAACTCATTGTAACACCAACAACGTACTAAAACGTCTAATCATCCGATGAAAACGTACTTCTTGACATACTTCCACAAACCCTCTGACACACTCTTTAGTCAAACTCAAAGCTTCACATAATCAAGATTCCAAATTGCCTTCTTACGTCGTTGCAATCTCCAATTATCCTATCATCTAACAGCCTCCAACCCCCGGCCAACGCCCTTCAGGCCTCCTTCAACCAACTAATAACAACCCGCCTCTTCGCCTCTTGCGCCCTTACTACAGCCCGCTTTCCATCCAACATTTCTAGTCTGTCCCTCGCTGGAGTACTTCTATTCTTGGTTCTTTTTACCAGCGTGCTTTTCCTTTTTTATATATGGGTTTTTCTGGATTGCGTGAGATCTTGTAGGGGAGGATAGAAAGTGATGGTTTTGTAGTAGGTGGTTATGCAGCTAAACTGCTAATCGGTTCTATTAAACGCTGCCTATTCCATTTGCTGAAGACTAAAAGTGTCTTTTTGCCGGGGACGAATTGTGAAAAATGAAACAGGGAAGAGGGGATAGTTTGCTGTACTTTGACGGAGGTTCAGGACTTATGTATTATTATTTGTCGAAGATTCTCTTGGGTGCTTTGTATCTCCTATTCCCTTGATGAATCTTCTTCGGGGTGTAAAGAAAGGTTTTCACTGTAAGAGTCGAACACTAGGTTACTATTCTACAAATACTGAGTTACCAACCATTTTCTCTCATATACTTGTAACCAGGTTAGTTACGCGAACTACTTGGGGTAATAGAATTCTTCGAGTCTTTAATCCCCTAACCATTTAGTAGGATACCTAGTCGCTACTCTGTACACACTACTTTTGGAATAAAATTATTCTAAAGGCGCCGCACAACTAAAATAGTCATATAAAGAGCTTAGAAAAGTTGTTAGCTCTTACTTCTTATTGGCCTAGGTATTCTAAGATAATTGTTTTGCTTGTACTATAAGATTGGTATAATAGCTTTTTGTATAGTGTGTACAGAGTAACGACCATGTCTCTGACAATTGAAGCAGTTCGAGGAACTTGAAACGCGATCTTGTTCATAAGAGAAAGTAGTAACTACTATATGAAGTTATTCATTTGATTGTAAAGATTACAATGGAGATAGGAAGAAGCTGTATAAACTTCAGAAAACGTCAGTATTGCAAGTCCAATACCAGAAAATTGTGTTATATTTAATGCTTATATTTAGTTTAACCAATAAACTTGTCCCCCTCAGAAATTTCTGGAAAATTCTCAATAGTGAAAGTTTGATTGGGTTTAAAGAACAGGGCTTCAGTAGGCCCACTTGTGATTTCCCAGACAATTCTACATTTTATTAATTTCCCTGCCTAGACGAATGGCAGTACTGCACTTACGATAAATTTGCTGTATCTCTGAATTGGTAGCTAACCACAATCCGAGCCCTTTCGAATTGTTCAAATTGATCCTGGGGCATCAACTTCGCAGTAACATTTCTTTCGGTTTTCGCATCGCTGTCTGTGAATGTGCATGGGGCCATTTTGCCGCCTTCGTTCTTCCCACTGCAAGTCGCATTGAAAGCAGGAACTATTGGGTTGGGGCCAAAGTCGGGTCCCTGAATGTTGAATGCTGCAATCGATATTAGTTTGTAGCTACTTGCGGTTTCCTTGGTTGGTTCCTTACAATATGTCGCACTGGTTCTAAAGTTTTCATATCTCGCGGTCCATTCTGTCACATTCCAAGCGTAATCGCTATCCTGGAAAAGCTTTGTCAAGTTATTAGGTGTTGCGGTTAACTGCGGAACTGCAGTCACTGATGTGAGAAGGGTGGCCGCGAAGAGGTAGCTGAAAAACATATTGGGTCTTGTGATTATATCAGGAACGATTGAAGTTGGTGGACTCGCTATGGAATGACAGACTTAAAGAATGATTTGTTGTTGACCAACATTTCCACTCATGTGGTTGAGACCTTATTTATAATTTAGCCCCGTGAACAAATCAGTACACCATTTTCGTATTTACATTATAATAGATTGAGTTTGACGAGGAGTTACTGGCGAGACGTTACGAAAAGGGCGATCTCTCTGCTTGGCTGTCAGATAACGCCGATCTTACAGGGGGAATCCCAACACACTTTACCAATAACGAGGTCCTGTAAACCATGGGATTTTGTTTTGGGGCCTCCGTAATTTGTTTTTAATCAGCTAAGGTTTTTCGGCTTCTGCTGAACGCATCATGAAATAAAGCATATGCCATTACGAACCAAACTCAACTCGGCAGAGCCTCAAGGTTGTGTACCACAACATGAAGGGGCATTAACTATACCACTGTATACTAAGTACTCTATCACAAATAATCTGCTATCGAAAGTCAACCAGTCGATCGATTTTACTTGTGTATATATATGGGTCGTTTTGGCGAGATTTTGTGTAGAATTTATAGCAAGGGGCGAAACATCAAGTAACGCAACTGTATGTTTCACCACAAGCCATCAAAGTGCAATACACCCACTGTGAGTTAAAATTATATATAGTGGGACCTCATTACGTTATTTTTGTTGTAGTAGCAAAAAGCTCCATGATATTGAGAAATATGCTGAGATGGTCTAGTAGGTACTAGTATACCGACCCACTTCGTAGTATTTCCAGCCAATAGAAGCATAAGGGTCCTAACAGACTTCAAGCATAATTCGAGCGTACCAAGTAGTTACTTGTAACATCTTCTGAAAAGGTTAGAAAAAGCAGGAATATTACCTAGCGAGCCCAGGTAGGGCAAGTGCAAGTACTTTGTAACTAAAGTATAGAAGGGCGAGTAGAAAGCTATTCTTACCATAGGTATTCCCTATTTCTACCCCCTTGCAGCATCGCATGAGGTACATTGTTTACTAAAATAAGGGCTCAAATAGTCCTCGAGGCTCATTGCCTATACTCTTTCTAGAGCGATTTAGTAGGTAAAATAGGTAGTACGAGAATTCATAGCTGACAAAAAGCAGTAGCACTTTTACCTTTCCATGGTAAGAGAGGCGGGCATTACTCTGTATTCCCCTAAGTTATAAAGATATTATCCTAAAGGCCGTATACAACTAAATGAATTATACGAATGGTTTAGAATAATTAATACTTTTCATTCCTTGTTAAACTAGGTAAAATAGGACAATTTATTAAGTTATACTAGGCTTTTAGTATAACGAATTTAGATAGCGTATATAGAGTAACGCCTACCTCGCTTAATCTTTTAATTAAAGCTAGCGTAGAAAATGATTTGATTTCATTTGATTAATAGCACTTAAATAAATTAAATTAGATTAACATATCGGTTAACCAAATCAAATCGCTATATAATCAGATTGATTTAGATTAATTCAGATTAATACGGAGTCCGATCGGTCCGAGACACGGGGTAGAGTCCTAGGCCCCGGGGTAGGGTCTGGGACAGAGTCCGGGTAGTCCGACCTCCCTATATAACGTATAAGTAGAGCTTAGAAATCATTTATAATAATGGAAGATTCGGAGAAGGGATATAGACTCTGATCGCTTCTTATGGCACATTATTCAGATTTGAAAAGAAGATATTGTAATTCCCACAATTTTCAACAAAACAACCGAGATTTTGATCACCAGCTATAACATACGAAGCATTCCCACGTGTCTTCCTGCCTTTGTACGAGTATACATTTCCGCAGATCCCATGATACCTGCCATCATGTACTGCGGCTAGCACCAACCCCTCCAGATAAGTTCTCTCGCATTCTTGAGTGTTGTAGCCGCGTCCTTGGTCTTTGTTTGGATTTCGCTATTTTGTAGTGAGTTTTAGGGGCAGACATGGACTCTTGATGGTGAGTCTGGCTTTGAGGACCAGGTGGGGTCCGGAGTAATGATCCAGGCCTGGGTGACAATGTATCTGGCCCCAAATCTGGTTCGGGTGTCAATGATATATTGAACTCTCGAGGGAAAAGCGTCTTTTTAAGTTGATTGATCTTCCCGAGAAGGTCCTCTAATATGACTTGCATCTGCTTTTCCGGCACTGTCGCTCGCAATTCACGTCGCGTGAATGAATACTTGTCCGCCATATCGACGGTCACCCACGAGTCATTTTCGCCATACCCGTATCGTCCGCCCATTAGTTCCTGAAACGTGGGATTTTCTTTCATTTTCTGGAAAGCAAGCTTTTGGTCCAAAATCCTGATTTTGAGATTCTCCAACTCGTTTCCAATCACATCTCTTCCCCGCTCTGGCTGAGACTCCGATTCGGAAAGAGGGCGCCACCTGTATGCTATTTGGAAATCTTCAACTTATCAGTCATAGCCAAAGTGCTCTACGAAACTCACACACTTACTCCATTCCAGGGACTATGAAGATATAGGCGGAATGAACAATGTTTTGTGCACTTTTGAAAACGCTCCATGCTTGGATGCACAAGGCGAAGCTTGCACAGAAGGTACAGTATCCAGAACATGTGCCGCATTCGACTACAACTTTTTGGTCAGGACGAGGCCAGACGTAGCGAGGGTGGTTACAACGGCATTTGCTATCCACCATAGGGATTGGCGAGGGAGCGGAGTCCGTATCAGACATATCAGAGTCCATGTTGTCTGAGAATGAAGACAGAGCAACAAAACTTGTGTTTGAAGGTTTTGATCAATCAAGATAATCTCAAGATCCTGAAGTGACTTCTATATACACTGCGCATTCAAATTTAGTTTCGGAAAACTGGAAAAGGCAACAAATTCAGAAATTTAGCTTTAATAAACCAAAGACCAACTTTACAAGCATCGGAGTTCTCTGATTGGCCAGTTCATTTCAAAAGGTGAATCTCAGAATGGCAAAGTATATCAATTGACCGAACAGAGAACTCTACTAGAGTGATTTTGCCACGGATTTTTATAATTATAAAAGTCCGAGAGCAACCCGAGGGTAGGCGTAGGTTTGTACTAAAAAGTGGACTGTATCTGTGCTAAAAACACCATTATAACTTGTAGAGACAGGAGAGGACCGAGTGTTGTTATATATATATATATATATAAATCAATTCTATAAAACCCCACATATTATAATCGATTTAAGTGTTTTTGGCAACCGTGCTACAAATTTAGACACCTCGCACTCGATTTGTGTTTAGATTCTCGTTATAGTAAAGATATAATACAATTCCTACAGCTTATTTTATAATAAATCGTTTATAAATCGAGCCTCGAGGTCGTTAAACAACGACAAAAGTTGTAAACTTGGTTATATGTACACTAACAAACGTTGTTTATATTATAAAAAACCCGCGGCAAAATCACTCTACTAGTTTATCAAAAAACCCTTTCTGCAAACATGCTCATAGTGACAGTACTGTGCCGCTATCTATAATCAACCAATCTTGCGTTGGGGTGTGTGTAGTGGTAGCTCGGCTCATAAACCTTTGGAGCCTAAAGTAAAGCATGCCTTGTGAACCTTGACTGAAATACGGACGTGACGTTTAATATGGGTTTTGAAGGTTTCCAAACTCAGTCTACACTTCCTATCATTGGACCGAATGCGTGAGGGGTGCCTCTACCAGTTGTACTGAAGGCACACCCACAGCGCCATTATTTAGAAGGTAAGGCGAATTCTGTGCTTAAAGGCGGCGCATCGGCGTTAATACAAGCTAATACATGATCACCAATTGCAACATTGGCAAACTGGTCGACTTCGCCGAGGCAAAGACTACTAGTTGGCTCTAGAGTATATATAAGAACCAAGTCTTTATAGTAATATGTTGTATGGTAGTTATTTTCAAACCCGAAAAAAAAGAAGAAAAAGAAAACCAAACAAACATATCAATCGAAAATGCCAAATCTTCTGATTAGTCGATTCACTTACTATTACTCACATATCACCTGACCATTACTATAAACACTCAATTCTTATATACTCTATAATCAACTAGTGAGAAATCTAGACATTGCTCTATACACCCTATTAATAGTTAATAAACCAAAAGTCTAGCACAACTAAATTAATCGTCCTATTTTACCTCGGTTAACAAGGAGTGAAAAGTACTAATTGTTCTAAACTATTCGTACAATTGATTTGGTAGTATTAGGTCTTTAGATTAATATTTTTATAACTCAGGGGTACGGATTAATGCCCGCCTCTCTTACACAGCGAACGAGGTGAGACTTGGTTTAACTACTATTCTTCGTTTGGTTAACTCCGTCACAGTACAGTACTGCAAAGCTTCCCAAATCCCCCTTCTGCCTCCACAAAAACCCAGAAACCGTTATGGGAAATAAGGGGAAACCATTTTGTATTAATGTACTCGCGGGAGTATGTCATTTCCTTTCCATCGAATTTCTTTCAAAAATGGCCTCAGCACATAGAGAACTTCATCTTTGATCTTTCCCTGACATATGTTTTCCATCAGACCTCCAATGAAATGATATTGCCGAAACTCTGATACAAGACCGGCCAAATAGTTGTTTTTTAGGGAGTAGTAGAACTAGAACATTAGATGAATGCCTTAATACATCTTCTTTTGTCATGGGACCTATTTAACCACAACTCTTTACCCGGAAGCATGACCCAGTTGGCCAAGATAGCAGGAGGAGACGAGTCTAGCTTTCCTATGAACAGCTATACGGAGCTCGGGTTAGAGAGATTGGTTTAGTAAACAAATTAGGATGGAAAAGGGAGTCGTTCTTTCAAGTTTCAATAATTGTAAAAAGGAAAAGGTTCAAGTTCAGATTCTACTAGTTGGCCTCGGATTATGTAGGAACTGAATCTCTATAGTGAAATATGTTTTTTATTTATAAATTATAGTTGAAACTATAATCAACCAATCAACCAATCAGTGAATTAGTAAATGTAGATTCTTTTTCTTTTTCTTTTTCTTTTCTTTTTCAGAAACCAGGGTTGGCCCTGGAATCTAAAAGGTACAGAATTGATACAAAAAATTGAAACTCTCTAATCGGTCGATTGCAAGTTTCACTATAAGTGACTTATATCTTTCACTTATAAATAATTAATTCTGATATATACTGAGGCGAACTAGTAGACTATTAGTACGTAAATGGTCTTAGAAACGTTGAGTTCATTCTATTTGGTTTGCTTTTCATAGACGAATAAAGTCATCAAAGTATTTATAGGCTGAAACCCCCCAGAGATGGAGTTGGAGTATTAGACATCCATAAAGATGTACTCGTACGTTAAGTTGTCGAGGTTGTGCATACAGGGCTCGGCACGCCGGCCGGGGTAGGTTCCATGTGGGGCCGCATTTTTCAGGCGTTCTCAGCTCTGAGTGGTTGAGTGAATGTACGCCACCTAGCATATCCAAGCTTAAGCTATCTGTCCATATCAAGCTGGTTGGAAATCGGATTTCTCGTCGTCATAATTCAACATAAAAACGTCTGGATCTCAACCTCAAAACTTACGCATATACATACCCAAAATTCTTCAAACACAAGATTACAAACAACATGGTTCAACTACTACAGAGCCTTGCGCTCGCAGCAACTGCTTTTGCCAGTGTTTCTTTTGCAGCTGGTCCTGGGGGACCACCACCAACATATGATGGCTCTGCTGTCATCGATCTCATTCCAGACAACTTCGACAAGCTCGTCTTCGCAGGAAAGCCAGCGCTTGTCGAATTCTTCGCACCATGGTGTGGTCACTGCAAGAGTCTCGCTCCAGTATACGAAGAGCTCGCACAAAATTTCGCTTCTTCCAAAGACAAGGTCCTGATTGCCAAAGTTGACGCAGATGCCGAGAAGTCGTTAGGCAAGAGATTTGGTATTCAAGGATTCCCTACGATCAAGTTCTTTGACGGAAAAAGTGAGAAGCCCGAAGATTACAGTGGAGGAAGAGATTTGGAGAGTTTGACAGAGTTTATTGCAAAGAAGACTGGTGTTAAGGTCAAGAAGGCTAGAGTGGCTCCAAGCGAGGTTGAGATGCTGAATGATCAGACCTTTGCGAGCACAATTGGTGGGGATAAGGATGTATTAGTTGCTTTCACCGCTCCTTGGTGTGGACGTAAGTTTTATTATCTGTGTATTTTTGGAGGCACATGCTAACTTCTGTACAGACTGCAAAACTCTTGCACCAATCTGGGAAAAGGTTGCTCAAGATTTCGCCAGTGAGCCAAATGTGGTTGTTGCCAAGGTTGACGCTGAAGCCGATAACTCCAAGGCTACTGCTAAAGACCAAGGAGTTGCCTCATACCCTACCATCAAGTTCTTCCCCAAAGGCAGCAAAGAGCCAGAGATGTACGAAAGCGGACGAACACAACCAGATATCATCAAGTTTTTGAACCAGAAGGCTGGTACCCACCGTACGCCAGGAGGAGGACTTGATGCTACCGCAGGAACAATTGAAGCTTTGGACACCATTGTTGCTAAGTTCACCGGAGGCTCAAGCATTGCTGACGTTGCTGCTGAAGCTACCAAGGCTGCTAAGGAATTGCAGGAGGGTGCTCAGTACAAATATGCTGAGTATTACGTCCGTGTCTTTGACAAGTTGTCAAAGAGCGAGGGTTATGCCGCAAAGGAGTTGGCACGTTTGGATGGCATTATCAAGAAGGGTGGTCTGGCACCAGCCAAGCTCGATGAATTTACCAGCAAGACCAACATTCTCAGAAGATTTATTGCTGATGTCACTGGCAAGACTGAATTGTAAAGTAGTCAAAAAGTGGTTTTAATAGCATTAGTAAGGTAGGCTGTTTTGACATGGGCTCAGCCAGGTTGGGAAAATAGAATCTTTTTACTTGGAATCGCCTTCTCTGCTTTATCTATAGAGACTTGGTATCATGATTGAGGACGCCATTAACTCCCGTAGAACTCAGTGAAACCCATACTACCTAAGCTTTCAACCCCATGGACCCAAAAGACGATAACGCCTTCCACGCCTTCCACAAAGGGGTTTGAAGCGCATATCTACATCCTGCCATCCTTTTTGAAATGCTCACATCTTCGTTGGACTAGTCTTCCCATCTCTACTCCCCGACCGATCGTGACTTGCTTGAAGATTTTGCTCGAGGTTATCTAGACGTCGCGACATCTCGTCCACTGTTTCAAGAGCATTCCATTAGCAGAAATCCACGATGCGATAGAGCTACCTGGAGGCCTTACTCTTCGCGAATATCTCACTTGAAACGCCGGCGAATTTGTTTGAGAGTTGGTTCAGTAGATCATCGATTTTGACGGAGAGCTCAGCCGAGGCATTAAGTGATGTGTCGTCGGTGTTTGTCTAGTGTTACACTGTTAGAATTGTCTCCTGTTCCTTTCTAGGGTGGTACAGGCTGTTAAGGGACCAAACACCAGGGACCAAACACTTACAGAGGTCATGCTCAGACGGTTGTTTGACTGCGAATTATCTGCCATTGTGTGCGTGCGAGAAATTGAAAAGTATTCCTTTACTGCTGATGCTGCACTTCGTATGGACTCAAATAGCAGAGAAGTTCTGTGTTGGTGATTATTCACGTTCAAGGGTCTTGATGGTCAAGTTGATGTCACCGAGTTCTTGAATGGATTAATAATTTATCCGATTACCCGATCCAGGGGTCCGCATCTACCCCAGATTCTAGAAAGACCACGATTTAGAGCTACACTTTGCACTCCCACCTCTTCTACCATATTTATATTGCAAACAATACTCTGGCGATTATCTCAAAGAAGCTACAATGATTGGGATTCCAGTCTCTGCACCTACTCCCCGATAATGGACCAACAACCCCCTCCTTCCCGCGAATACGCTTCGAGACTCTTTTTCATAATCCTCCTCTTCGTCTTTATGAATGGAAATGGAAATCAGCCCGGCGGACCAGGTTTTCCAACAGTACGCGATTACGCTGCCGATCGAGTTGCGAAGTCCAGGCATTCCCTCGGTGTTCTCAATGCGACACGCTGGCAGGATTTTGCCCCACGCGACCAGAAGACACCGAGCTACGAACCTGGCAGATATCTAAATATCACGGGCTTCAGAAAGGAGGATGGGTATAAATGGGAATACCTGGATCCCTTCAGAGAAAGATGCGAGGTGTTTAGTGAGGAGGCGAGGAAGAGGTTAGGGACAGGAGAGGAGAAGAACCGTGGACTGGGACTGATAGGGGAGGTTTATGAGAATGTCACGGGGATTGTGGTGGGGAGTTGGACGAGATTCCATAATATAGAGCCAGGGAATACCACGGAGACATCAAGGTTCAATTTGACGGAAATTAGTCCAGATACTGATTGGTCTTTTAGAGACGAGAAGTTCTGGACGAGGAATATCACAGGGCAGGAAGGGAAAATGGTGTTGAAGGTTGACGAGAAAGATGCTGACGAAATGGTGTTATCTGAGAAGGTAAAGGCTGATCGCGTGTTACAAGAATCCGGAGAAGCGGATGGAAAGGAGGATAAATGGAATACAGATTTGATCAGAGACGTTTCCGCAACTCTGACGATTCAGGACGAAACTAGTAGTGGTGATGGCTGGGAGATGAGACTTCATGGAATACATTGGCCGAGGACAGGAGTACTTCTCATGACCACAACCAGCGACAAATTCGCGGGTATTTTTGGTTTGCCACATCTGACCATGAATACGGGATACTTTGCATCGAGCCAGAAGTTACTCAATATGACTTTAGAGAAGACTGTTGAGCGTATGGAACATGCCGTTTGGCTTGATCCGAGTAACCCATGGACATCAAGCCCCGAAAGTCAAGGCGATGCAATGTCGCCCGTTCCTCATTGTGAGTTTGTAGTATTCGCTCAGGTCTATCCCGTCAAAATCGATCGCACTACTGGGGGAGCATATTTACGGGAACAAGATATCATTAAGGCTATCGAGCAGGAGCTCCGATATCCAAATGGGGCTCCTATTCCTGCGATTCCGCAATTACAAATGTCTACGGTGATGTTTTCCCCAGATTGTGGATTCATTCTCGAATCAAAAGGACCGCCTGGTTTCTCGCCAAAAGAAGGAGAGCATCTCGTTGGAAAGAAGCAAGAGTCCTGGCTCCATGATATTGAGCATTGGCTGCTTATGTTTGCCCTTGTGATGTTTGGGCAGATCTTGCTATTAAAAGTTCAGTCCAAAGAAGCTTCAACCCCCTCGACCATCGGCAGAGTCAGTTTATATACTGTGACTATGATGTTGCTGGGCGATGCTTTCTTGTTCTCCATCTTGAGCTTCTTGACAACCCTGGCTCCCAACCTTTTCCCATCTTCCCTTCTCTCAGCATTTTCTGCTCTTTTATCCGTGGCATTGAGTCTCAAGTTTGTTGGAGCGGTTTACAATGTTCAAGAGCCAGAGAGAAGAGAACGTCTCAGACTTCGCCAGGCAGCCGAAGCTGCCAGTCGACCCCCTCCATCGACAGTTACACCCCAAGTAGCCGCAGCTCAAGCGATTGCAGGAGCTCAAGGGCACGATCTAGCTACCGCGACCACCGCGCCAACAAATCCTCCAACTATTACGCCTGATCCCCCTATCATTATACCGTCAGATCAAGAACTCGATATTGAGATCGCTGACAGAATGGCTGCCGCCCAAGCAAGACTTGCAAGGCCGCTTCTCCCAACCACCAATACCCCAGCTGCCCCAATACAACCTCCAAGCTCTTCCACCTTTACTGCCCTCTATATAAGATCCGTGATCGGACTCACGTTCCTCCTCTTTCTCTCGGCTTCAGCATCCTCCTGGTCCACACCATTTCGCAGCGCCTATGTCCACATAATTTCAATCTTCTACCTGTCTTTTTGGCTTCCCCAAATCCGTCGTAATATTGTACGGAATTGTCGTAAAGCCCTCCTCTGGAAATTCGTTGTCGGCCAGTCAGTTCTCCGTCTCCTCCCATTCGCATACTTCTACCTGAAAGAAGACAACGTGCTTTTCTCTGAAACGGATTGGAAAGCGTTTTGGGTGTATGCTGGTTGGGTATGGATCCAGATCTGGATACTCATCTCCCAAGAGATTCTTGGCCCTCGATGGTGTGTACCAAAAGGTTGGACCGAGGAGGGATGGGATTATCACCCTATTTTACGGGAAGATAATGCTGAAGCTGGAGGTCTTCCAATTGGTCTTGTTCAGATACCGGCTGGCTCACCAACTTTATCGCGGAGTGATACAGGGAGTTCAGAGGATAGGAAAAAGAAAGATGGGACTTTTAGGAGTGTGGATTGCGCGATTTGTATGCAGGTTCTTGAGGTGCCGGTTGTGGCTGCTGGAGAGGATGCAGGTTCGGCGAATAGCGTGACGGGATTGTTAAACAGGAGGCTTTACATGGTGACGCCCTGTCGACATGTTTTCCACAGTCAGTGTTTGGAGGGGTGGATGAGGTTTAGGTTGCAGTGTCCCATCTGTAGGGAGAATCTGCCGGCATTGTAGAATAGGATAAGTGATAAGCAGGCATAGGTGGTGTTGTGTTTTATTGCATTCTTGGTAGCGATGGCGTTTAGGGGTATTGGAAATAGCATATCAGGGTTGGGAACCCTTCTCAATTCAGTATTTATTCTTGTTTTCACCCCTTTTGTAAAGAGGATTTATTGACTGCTGTACTCGGTTGAAAGTCCCTCTTCTTCGTAGGACGCCCGGAAAATGCTTTACATCTATATATTTTCTGGGCAGATGTTTAAGATATGCTCGCTCTCTTCAAGCTGCATCATACGAATTTCTTGGACGGGGCCGACGGGCTGAATGTTCCCATCCAAGCAAGGCCTGTTAGGTACGCATAACTTTCTGTAGTGTTTGTGGAGGAAATGCTATGTCACCGCCAAATCACAGCAACTTCCAGCCACGCACCTCTTACTGACTTGTGAGAAAGCGCTTTATGATCTGGAGCTAGGGGATAAAGATGGATTTTTCTGAGAACTTGTTTTTGTAAGTTCGAAATCTGCCAGCGTGGTCTAGTATAGGATACAGCAGATTTCACAATAGCTTTCGTCAAAGCAAAATCCTCCCCCTATGTGAATTAGAGTTTCACTCTAAGCGAGAGCTAAAAAGGGGAGTTGTTCGAAAGAAGTCCTCGATTACCTACTCATCGCAACGAAAAAACATCGCATTGCGCTAAATTCCTGTATTCTCATTCTACAGAGGAGAAGAACATTTTTCATTCTCGTACTAAGTTTTCCCACCCCGAATACCCTCAGGTCCCCTTGAACCTTTCGGCTGAAAAGAATGCGAGTCCCATATTTCCACATAGGTCATAATCATAATGGTCATAATCATAACCATAACCTCTCCTCAAAACCACCCTCCACACTCCAACCTCCGACCCGCATCTCTCAAACAACATACCTCTCCTCATCCAACCTCGTCCCCTCCCTCCAACAATCCTCTACCCACAACCCACTAACCACCCTCGCAATCCTCCCCTCAACAACCATCCTCTCTCTCACAGTCCTCACTCCTTCATCCCCCTCTTGCGCAATAAAATGCGTAATCCCCTCTTCATGCTCATCCTCCGCCACTGTCGCGCCCGCAAACCTAACTCTGGATATCATAATCAAACGATCAACATCCTCTATACCACCATTAAGAAAAAAGAGCTTACACCTCCCTAAGAACTCACCGGGTAAATCAGAGATCCCCCGTCCGCGCTCTTCAAGTTGCATCCTAAAAAGCGCTGGATCAAAGTCTCCAGTTTTAGGATAGATCATGCCCTCACATAATATGCCCAACTCGGTAGGTAGGATATCCCTCGCGTACGAATCCCCAAAGACATCTACATTCCGCTCAACATCCAGTTTCTCCTCGAGAACATGGAACAGATGTCTAGGCTCAAAAGGGAGAAGATATCTCTTCCTACCAGGTCCATCGATCTCCGCCTGTTTCAGGACATCTACGATCCACGCGCCACTAATGAGGTTCGTGGTCCCGCGTTTGATGATAGAGGCTGGTTTGACAGTCCGCTTGTCCGCGATGATAAGGATGTTCTCTTTGGCGTAGGGGTTCTGTGTGATTGTCCCGCCATTGGTTTTGATCATCTGCTCGAGCTCGGCTTTACTTTTCTTCACGGGCTTCGTCATGTCGGTTAGGACGCAGAAGTCGAGGCCGGCGAAAACTTGGGTTTGGGGGCCCGCGTAGGGAGTTTTGATTTTAGAGTCGGCGCCTGCGATAATAAGGTCTTTCTTCACGCGCTTCTTACTCTTCCTCTTTGAATCTACTTTGAAATCTCCCTTCTTCTTAGTCTCCTCTTCAACCTTCGACTTCAAGACAGCGAATTCGGAAAGTGAGAGCGCGGATTTCCAATCTTTGTCATGCCGGATCTTTTGAAAACGTGGGAATCGGAGGGTATACCGTGTCATGAACGATTCGGAAGCATCTACGGACGAAGCTTTAACCTGGATAACAATTGAATCACAGGGTCTGATCCAGACATCTGGTCGCTCGCGTTGGCGGTCTCCCCCAGCAAGTTCAACGAACTCTGTAGGTGGGTTTTTGACGTCCCAGTCTTTCCATTTGCCTTCGGTTTGATGTCGGATTGTGGCGTAGTCTGAGGCTCCGAAACCGCCTCCAACTTTGAAGAAGGAGTAGCATTTCATGGGATTTGCGCCTAATCAGAGTTAGAGTCATCGAGAAAGGAGAGGTGATTAGTACCTACCAGCAGCGATATGGTTTTGATCTACTCGCAAACCACACATGAATGATGATAGAGCTCCGCCTCTACGTCCGGAGCCATAGTACCCACCTATCACCACACAATCGAGCATCTCTCCATACTCGTCCATATATTCCGGTTTGACTTTCATCCAGTTATCGTTTCGTGCGTTGAGTTGGTACGTAGAAGCAGGATTCTTCAGAACCAATCCTTCCGAGGCATCGGTGACGATTTGGTGCAGAGCAGGAGTGATATCTTCGGCTTTCTCTCCAATCGTGTAGGTATGAATTTCCATCCTTCGATGGACGTTTCGGACTGCACCCTCCAAAGCCCTCCGTCTATCTCTTAACGTGTACTCCGTGAGAACTTTATTATTGAGAAAGACACAGTCGAATACACGGAACAAAGGGCGAATACCAGCTATCTGGAAAGGATTTTTCTTTTCCGATAAGGCTGCAGTTTTCAGCGTGCCAAAAGGGACCATTTTATCGGTCTCCGGGTCCCAGGTAATCATCTCGCCATCGAGGATGATATTCTTGACTCTATTATCGAAAGCGTCTTTGAGATGTCTCGTTAAAGCAGAATCATCATCTTCGAAACCGTTTCCATAGAGATACGTATAATTCTTCGCTTTCCGGGACCAGAACCCAAAACGTCTGCCTCCCGGATGGCTGGCGTCTTCTCTCATGTGGAGTTGCATTCTTTCACCATCCAGCTTTTCTTCAATCCAGAATTGGGGGTTGTCAACCGGCATACGCATCTTCGTAATCATCTTTTGGAAGGAGTTGTCTTCGTTGTTTTGAAATTGCGCAAGTTGAGGCTGAAAACATTCCATGAGTTCTATGCCAGTTTCTTCGCCTCCTAGACGCTTGTCGGGATCTATGAGTTCCCAACAAACACGTCGAAGACTGGAAGAAACATTAAACAAAGATTCACCATCTGGATGCCATAGCTAAAAAAAATCATTAGCTTTCGTTCACACCCGCTTGAACTAACTCACATCAAGAATCGTCTTTTCCGTAGCTCCAATTTTCATCCCACCAGGCCCTCGAATAATAATCCGAATCAACCACGTCAATTCCTCCGCATTCATGCGATGATAAAACCTCTCAAAAATCGGCAACTGATTCTCCTCCTTCTGCGCCGCCGCCAACTGATCCAACATCTCATTAACCTCCGCAATCCTCAAATCACCCGGTTCATTAATAATCGCTCGTTTCTTAAGCACTTTATAACATCTCTCCGAAAAGTTCCCCGAACCACCAGCATCAGAATCCCGCGCAGGCGACTTCCAATTCAGGATATTAAACCCATCATCAGAATCTTTATTAATCTTCAGTAACTTGATCAAGAGCTTCGCAATCGCTTTCTCCTTGAGACCATACGTCGGTCTATCACGGTCTCGATCCGGGATAATAAGACGCAAGGCAGGATAAAAGTCATCACCAACTTCCTTCCGCCATCGCGAGATGAATCTCTCGATGATCTGTCTACGGATCTCGACGGGAGAAGTGCTATTATGGTGAGGCCCTAGCTTTCTGCGATTGATTTTGGGACCAACATTTTTCTTGTTGATGTTTTCGTTGAGCGGGTTAAAGAGCTCGGTGATGAGGTCTCCGAAGAAGAAAGTTCGGGAATGGTTATGTGGTCGATTGGGATATCTTGAAATGGGTTATTTGAGATTTTTACTCCTACAGGGAGGCTATACTCACTTTGCGTCTAGCTCTTCCTTGCTTACGGGTCCGTTATGATACTGACTCTGGTCTTCCTTTTCGGCAGCAGCACTTGGCAATCTTTGGCTCGGCATGATGAGCGCTTTGAAGGTTCAACATGAGAGTCAGTGTGAAGCTTGATTCATCAAAGTATCGTTTTGGAATGAGTTGAATGCATCTTCACTAAAGTTGTGGTCTCATCCATGATGGTAAACCACGCGTTTCTTAGGCAGACGTTCACGCGCTGTCACGTGCTCGGCCATCAAGTTCCCCGGGCCGAATAATTCCGACTCCAGCTGAACTCACCCGCTCGGACAATTTCACCCCGCATTTCGATTCTCCACGGAGATATTCCCGAGAGCATATTATTTACAAACAGTTTCACTTTGGAATTTACTCACTTGAAATTTCTTGTTTTTCTACAAAAAAGACGAAACAAATCCCAAGAGTGTGAACGTAGTGATTCCAAATTCTCAGGTTGATATCAAATCAACATGATGCGATAGGATTAGCATAATCAAATTGTAAGGCTATTTAAGCATCCACGTCATGGTGACCACGCGACAACATGTGCTTCTGCCCAAATCGACTAGAACCAGACGAATCTAGGTGGGATACCTGCCAGCTTATGTACCTCGTCCTATGCGACAGGTCACTGATAAAGGCCGTCTCTTTTGGAACTCATGCATGCGCCGAGACGATCGATCCGGTGGTGCTACAGAATCGCACAAATAGCTTCCTTCATGGATGTGGTATTATTGGACATCGAATTCTTCCAGTGGGATGATGCTTACCTCCCTTACCGATCATGGCATTTGCCAAAATACCGCCCTCCTTTCCCTCTTACCCGAATCAAACTACACAGTCTTTTGAATATTGGGGGTCGTTCGCTTACCATACAGTCTTTCAATATTCTTTGATTTTTCGTTTTTCTGTGGACATCTTGTACCCAGTACCTGGTATTTCCTAATTCTTCATATGCCGACACCGGATAATTAACCCGCTTCGCTCCACAAAACTTGCCCAGCAGTTTCTGAGTAATACCTCGTAGGACCCTTCCAGCCGAGTTCACACGGCTGAAATACTTCATCTTGGTTGACGGATTAAGCGATGAACTCTGCAAGACAACGTGGATCGAACCCCCTCGCTTCAAATAGGGTTAGGGTGGTGGAGTGAGCGAAGCTTTCAGGGTTTTCTTTTTGTAAATTTACAGTTGTCCTCGGTTTGAACCGTCAATGCATCCACCGGGACCGAGTTCTGGACTTGAAGATCGGCAAGAATAGGAAGAGAGTTGATTTTGAAAAATTCCAGTGCGTTTTCAAAAAAGAAACAAGCTTTTGCTTCTGCTCGCGAGCACACGAGACTGATGGGACAAACGTCGGAACGAGCGGGGAGATGGGTCAAGGCCGTTGGCATCAATGGTTTGTGGATGGATACTCCGTACCAGGAAAATACCTGGGGTTGGATGTGTTGGAGAAGAGCACCATGTTGTGGACAGACCCCCCACGTTCACGCGTTAACGTTTTACGGTGGCCCCGTTGAAGCCTAAAGGCTGAGCTTGGGAACGCGAGGTTGAGAGACAAGACTTTATTGACTCGTGGGTATTTGGCTGTGTATCTAAGCGTGCGCAAGCTGCGATAAGAGAAGATGGCTCGAATGGACATGGCAAAGAATTGGTGATATGGTTGACACTTCCATAGACCGTGCAACTTAAAGTGTATATCCATAATCCAAGCTCGAGGGTCCTTTTGGCGTTTCAAACTGGAGGGTCCTCAACTTCCTCCCGCTTCGCCGCTGTCAGCTGTTTCAATATCAGATATTCTCCGGACAGTGGCATGGTAGACAGTACTTTGTATAGTATACGCCGCGGTAGCTTGTGAGCTTGGAATAGCTTGTGAGCTTGGAAAAGTTTGTGAGCTTGGAATAGTTTGTGAGCTTGAAATAGTCACTGGTTTATTGTTAGCATTGATTAATAGGGAATAGCCGTCAGTTCGCTGCTCCCGATGCTCTGTTTGACGCCGCCTAGGTAATACTGTAGGGCGCTGGTTCGCCGCTGAAGTGACCGCACGGTTCCAGTTCCACGGATTTCAGCCCTTAGGTAGTGTACGGGGTAGTGTGTCTACTTGCCTAGGCAATAATCGATGCTGTGCGAGTCGTCTGTAGTGCAGTGACAGTGGACGGTCGGTGTTGTGGCCCAAGGGAAGTAGCGGCAGCGTGCCTCGGTATGTGGTGTTTGAAGAACCAACAACGATACCTACCCAACTACTCGTATGATAGATATCTGTGATGGCAAAGGGTCCAACACCAAGATTGCCGTGTCACCGAGCGGGTGGTGTTGTGTTCTCGTGGGATACATCTGATGTAACCTTGGAAAGTACAGAGGACGTACAGAGGATGGATGTGTTTCTTCAGGCTGTGAGCCCCCTAACTCCAAGGTTACGGCACTGTGCAGCTGGCTGGACTTGTGCCTGCAGTGCTGCATATGCTCGCCCCATTTGGAGCTTCCAGCCAGGTTGATAAATGTTGCCTCTTTTGATACAGGTCGCCCTGCCCTTCGCACCTGCCTTGCCGGCACATCGACTTCGACCTACCAGGAAGACTCCAGTCTCCCGCAGCTCCCGCGATGCTGGCTGGCTGGCAGAATCCCTTATCAGCTTTCCAGTCTCCAGTCGATCATGCACCTGCACCCCAATGACCCCATAACCCTGTAAATGTACTACCCTCGCTACCCTCCACTCCCTGAACCTTACTTCGTACATCGGAGCCTGAGCCCACACTCGTGCCTTCCTCCTTCCTCCTTCCTCCATCTGCCATCTGCCATCTCACTCTGTATCCTGCTTACTTCTTCCTTCAACTATCTACCCGTGTCCTCCTCGACTTCTGACCACGCTCCTCTTTCATAGAACATCTCCAGCCTCATGCGATCCTAACCGTATCCCTTGGAAGCCTGACATGCCTCACCAGTCTCACCAAACAGCCCTCTGCAACGAACTATTGGTAACGGTACGGGGCTGCTTCCAGCGATAAGCTCTCCCTGCCTACCTGTCGACCAGCAAGCTCATTCCACCTTCTTATATCACTCCAAAATCTCCTCCCCGCATCCAGGGGAACCACAAATGAACCCAATTGTTGATCGGAATCCCTATCAGAAAGTTTGGGTCTTATCTGCAATATATACTTCTCCAGGCTTCGTTTACGGTTGCCTCCGAAGGCACGCGACAACGCCCGAGCTCAACCATGTTGGCTCCCCGAAGCTACCTCTTCACTTCACAACATTCGAAGGAGACAAAACATGAGCGTGCCAGAGCTCCCAAGAGAAAGAACTCCCTCCCCAAACCCGAAGTCACGGCCACCATGACTCCAACAAAGACCACGACCTCGTTGGTCACGGATTCCGACCCAAGGCCAACAACACCCTCTTCACCTGTGGTGATTCCCCTGCGAGGTCACCACGACGATTCACACTACAATCAAAGACTAAAGCCTAGAAAAGAACGGCAACATGGGCGGAGGTACCGCACTGTGCACTCCCCGGAAGTCCTGTCCCCGTCCGTTGCAGCCCTTCTCGCCATCACTCAAATTCCTGCCCAAAGAATGGCTGGCTCTACTCGAACACGATCAACGGGGCAGAGATTGACTGTTGATGCCATTTTAAAACACACTGGCGTTACGGAGAAGGAGTATAGTCTGTCTCTGACAAGGAGTCCATTGGACTTCTTGCTCTGCCCACCAGAGGAATTATTAGAGGACGATTTGGCGGGAAGCGAGACAGGCCAGGAGTCTGTAATGTCGGGACGAACGCTGTCAAGCGAATCTATGCCATCGCTGGCTGATGATAGCATAAGTGAAGCTTCACCATCCCTAAACTCCTTCGTTACACCGGGTTCTCGCGGTCGAAAGTCACTTCCTTCCAGAAGAATACGACTGCTTAGTACTGATAGCACAATCGCCGACCACCCCTTGTCATCACCATCATCACCAGAATTCCAAATCGAAGAACTCGATTTTCGGGTTTTCCAAAAGGATCAAGACCAAACAAGCTTGAAATCCATGTCTACAGAGGCCCCAGAGCCTCCTCGGAAATCAGCTTTCAAATCAAACTTAACTGCCTCCTTGCGTGCACTGCGATCGGCTGCAAAGTCATTTTCATCACTGACAACACCCATGCTCACACCGGACGATTTTCTCACAAGATCAATAATTTCTATAGATCCATCGGTCCCTTTTACGGATGAACGAATGCCCCCTCGGCTAGAAGACACTCCAACCCCTGCGCTGCGACGATATCTCAATCCCACGACAAATGCGCCTATTGAAGCTCATGTACCTCCATCTCTCTCACAGACCATGCCAGCTACGAAATGCACTGCGTCGATACAGATGGAGACTTACAAAGTCTCACGATCCGCCCGAGGAACCTCACCCAGCGTCATCAGTCGCCGTACCCAAATAACTGAAGACATAATCGAGATTCCTGGACCGGTGCCGCGGCAACGGGAAATGCGCGAAAACAGTGATTTCATACGAATTGCGGTCATGGAAATGGCCATGCGACGCAAGGGAAAACTCGACGACCAAAAACCCGGCAGAGCCAAATGGGCCCTCCCACCAAAAAAAGAATCCACCAAAAAATATCAGATTGGGAAAGATGGCGTCCCGTTGAGGTGGATTGCCCAGTTTCAATGAAGATATTACCAACCCAGCCGAGGCGTCCAGCTCTCCGATCAATACCGACGATTTTCATTCGTAATATGACGATTCCCATCGGGCAACCTCGTGTGCTGCACGCCTGATCCCTCCCACCTTCTAGAAACGTTCTTGCAGGGGCCTGACACCACTGGAGACCATCTAGCCCCACCATCGAGCAGTTGCTTGGAAGTAAAATGGGACAACTTCCTATCTCGGGTCCAGCCTCCGACTCGAAACCTTAATTTCATGGGGATTTTTTGCTGTTTTCGCCATTTTTGCTATGGCTATAGCCACTCGGCGGCAGATGGCGTATAGCAAAATGGATATTTCCGGCCGGGAAAGCAAGGGGACCTTTGGAAACGGTTTACTGTGGGGTTATCTGGGTTGCAACCACGGCAGGGTCTTGAAGGATTTTGCCAAACTTGTTTGGGGATGGCAGTTCAAAAAAAGCTTCCCTGTTTGAAAATGTCTTTGTACCTGGAAATTCGTCCCACCACACCTACAGCCAAAGGCCCGCCCAGTACAGTTCAGAGACCCCATCAGATACCAGGCATTGATTGGGTGTAACCGACACCGCGTTTGCACCGACTCCTTACGGATCTCGCATATGAAAAACACGTCACTCTGAATGGTTATCTTTTGGACAATACAGCATCGCTTACCCGAGTCGTTTTCTGCATAATTGGCAACTGCTAAAGGCTTTTCAACAAGGGAAAAAATTGCTTTCTGTGGGTCTTGCACAAGGGACTGGTTGGGATGCCTTGCAGAATCCCGCTTTGGACAAGTCATCTGACCCCTCCAAATCCGTTGTTCTGCGTCGAGGTCCTGCTGATAATGCACGAAGGGTCTTGTGCTCCATGCCTTTTGGGTCAACTGAAGACTTAGTATGCAGTGTGGGATGCTTGTTTCGCTGAAACTCTCTCTTTATTTACACGTTTTGAAACCTCTTGAGGAAACAATTTTTCTTTCTTATCTCTTGGGCCAGATTTTGGAATCTGAGCGCGGCGTATCATATAGGCATAAGCATGTTTAGGCATTTTCATATGCATCTGGGCTGGAATTACAGCAGATGGGGTTAGCAGAATTGCCACGGAGTTTTGCATCAGGATATACCTACATACCTTTCGTTTTTATATAGTTTTTTTCTTTTTCAAAGCATGTTGGAGCAAGCAAGACTTGCTTGGGGAGAGATGTTCAAAGTGACAGAATCATATAGAGGTTAGAAGCAGCAAAGCTTATTGCTGAAAGATCAAAAACATTAGAAAATTTACCATAACGTTGGAATTCTTCTTGTAAACTTCTGAACGAAATTCTTCTGAAGACAAAAGTGGTTTCAATTTAGTCTATGGTATTGAATCATTCCTGCAACGGCCGAGGTGTGTTGAACAAGAGAGCGTACCTGCAGCTAGATTACATCACGTTCCGGTATTCAGATCTAGCCTTAGCTTTAACCAACCAACTACTTTGAAGTAAGCAGATGATGTTGACGCTTCACTAACTCAAAATCTGGGGTGGTCCACGGGTCTAAGCACCTGCCAAATCCAAGTCAGGTGATGCAAACAGCCTTGCCCCAAAATAGGTGCGAAAGCTGTCATTTCCGGGGAGAGCTTACAGCAATGCATGGAGCTCCCCGGAAGCTCGGATTGCAGAGTTTCCAAACAACCACACATTTCTTAGATGACTACGAGTATCCCCCTATGTCTGAACGCCTTCATATCAAGCCGGTATCACAAACTTCAACCATTGTGGTAGCCCGATGAGTGCCAATAAGCGGCTCAGCAAGGATGCCACAGCACTTAGAGGAGCTGCCCTCGCATTTGGCAAGCCACCTGTGAAACCGAAGCCGAAGACCAATACATACAGCGGGAACAATGGTGCTCTTGCTGCGGCAACGAAAGCCGGGGCTGGCGGATCGAATCAGACACCCTCGAATAAACCCTCTGATAAACCCTCCGTGTCCAGGTTCGAATCCGCGATCGTGAACGAACAAAGACCAGGCTACATGGGGTTGGATGGGAGTCCAAGTAGAGAATATGCCAGACGGGCAGAGCGAAGCCCTTCAATACACCGCATACAGCAGAGTGAACCTGGGGGGAATGGATTACTTCGAGTAGACCAGGCAAAGTCGGCATCATACATCGCTGCCAATCTTGCGGCGTCGAGATCTCCAACTGCCAGTCCTGGACTGTCTCCAAATGTTACAGGGAATCAATCAAGGTCGCCCATGAACTCTGCGAGGGAAATGGGAACTACACAGAGATCTCCATCTCCATTGAAAAGCAGCAGTTCATCAAGGAGTTCCGACCAACCTCTAGATACTTCCTCTATTCCACCCACGACGTCTTTAATAAACATGTTTGAGAAATCCAAGATGAGGCCCATCAGTCTACCTCCACCAAAGAAGCCTGTTGTTACTGCTGAGCAAGTTGATGACTCCTCTCCGAACAGGCAACAAACTCGCGTTCTTGCGAGAGCACGAACACCTTCTCCCAGGGCTAAACCTAAGAAACCAGAATTAAAACCTCGAGTGCGTACTCCACCACCAACTACAAAAGCTCGAAAGCCAGATATGAAGCCAAAAGTACCGTTGCCAGTTGAAGAAGCTCGTAGTACTAGCACACCAGAAAAACATAGCAAGGAGAAAAGTCCTTCAGTGATACCCGCAAAGGGAACATCAATTCCATCCAGCCCACTTCCAGTTCCAGAAATTAAGAAAGTGGAGGAGGAAGAAGAAGCTTCTTCTGACGATTCATTCGTATCAGCCTCGGACTATAATGTATCAGCCTCGGATTATAAACCCTCATTTCGAGCGGAACTATTAACCCAGCAAAGACGCTTAAACTCCTCGTCAGGGGCATCAACCAAATCATCCGTGACTGTTGACTCATTAGCCAACGCCATTGTTGCCAGTAGCTTAGCGTCTTCTAGAGCCGCTTCGCCTGCCACAAATCTTCCTCCTGTCCCACCCCCTGCTCGCCGAGGGGCGAGGAGTCATCTTTTTCACAGTAGTACCAACCCTTCAAGATCAGCCAGTCCCCAAAAAGTGGACAAGAAACCTATCGGATTACGAACCACGATGAGAAAACCACCCAAACCTGATGAAGAAGTTGATGAAGGCGCCAAACGTCGAACGAAAAAAGCTCATATCATGAAGAAACACCCCAACAAACATCACGAGGGCGATCGAAAGCGCTGGCGGGATGAACTCACTGAACGTGAGCGAAAAAGATATGAAGCTGTTTGGGCCAGCAACAAGAATTTGTACATGTCGCCTTCCACTCCAGCTGCTGAAACCTCAGTGTGCAATCTTGTTGTCCGGGATATTTGGTCCAGATCTCGACTTCATGTTGCTGAGCTTGAGGAAGCTTACCAACTCGTTGATGGTTCCGGCAATGGGTGTCTGAATAAAGAGGAGTTTGTCGTTGGACTTTGGTTGGTGGATCAGAGGTTGAAGGGGAGGAAGTTACCCATTAGGGTTAGTAATAGCGTGTGGCATAGTGCGGGGGCCATGGCTGGCTCCAGGGCTAAGACCGTGAAGCAATATGGGCGTTGAGTTGTAGATGATTGGTGGTTTTTTGATTACGAGCTCGGTAATCGTACATAGATGATGGGGAAGTTTAGATGGTTGGGTGGTTGCATTGAGAGATAAATTAATACCCGGGTGTGTTTGAATAGGGCGTTTTTGGGAGTTTGGGATGTGTCCCTTTGATAGGGTGGTAATGAAATGAGTTTTCTAATGGCCGTTTGGCGCTCTTTTTTGTGTTCTATCGATTTTGCTTTTGATCTATATATTATATCTTTCTAATACTGTTGCGTGACTTTCAGCCTCCGTCTTTTTGGGTCCGCGAGTGCGGTATTGGCATTGAATGTTTTTCCCTTTACTGGTTTGCTGGATCTGCGAAGACCCTTGGTTCAACCGCCGGTTATGTGCTGTTTTGGAGATTTGAGGCCTGGGAATGGTCTCTGGTGCTTCTGGCCTGTATTGTAGGCTTCTTGATGATAGAGGAAGTGGATGAACGAGTTTCCTGTTCGCGTAATTGTATTTGTTTTCCTGATGATTCTATTTAGGGGAAATTAAGCGAGACTTCAGGGACAAGTTTGTTTCTCTAGATTTCCACTCGCTCACGCATCTTCAAACTCTTCTATATACATCTACCAACAACTTCCATTCTCTACGAAGGAAACGGAAACACAGCCGGACTCTTATACCCATTCGCAGCCACACTCCTCACCCCAAAAACAACATTATCCTTACTAACCCCCACCGTCGCACTCGCCACATCCCCCACCTCAATAACATGCGTCCAAACCGCACTCCCCGTCGGCCTCCATACAATCTCATACGCAACGGCACCAGTAACCTTCACCCACCTCAACGTCGAGTCATTCGTCAACGCACTCGTATCAATCGTCACATTCCCCGGATTCCCCGGCCCATTAGCCAGACTCCACACCGCCGCCCCCGTCACCTTCCCCACCCGACTAATATAATAGAAATCACAAAACTCCGGTAGATCACCATACTGCGTGCCATTCCGCACCACCACGTCCTGATGCTGGTGCGCGAAGTTCTCGCGCGGCTCCGTGAAGCGCGCGGCGGCGTAGCCGGCGGAGAGGAAGGGCGAGTGGTCCCCGCCCCGTAGATATCGATCTGTGCGGTAAATGTGTTCTACTGACATGTTGGTTATGGAGTTGGAGGCTACTTCCTGGGTGAAGCGGGCGAGGGAGCGGGAGGGGGAGTCGTTTTCGCCGCCGATGGTTAGGCGGCGGGGGGCGTTGAGGGAGGATTCGTTGGTGGGGATTCCTTGGGAGAAGATGCGGATTGTGTTGGAGTTGTTGCGGGTGTCTTCGCCGATTGGGGAGCCGACTATGTCGTTTGCTGGGGGGTGGGTTTGTTAGTCTTTGGTTGGTTGTTTTGTGGGGGGGTTTTCTCCTTTTTTAGCCGAGATGGACGGAGGGGTTTATAGGAAGTGTTTTGGAGTTTTTTCTCCAGTGAGAAAACGCCTCCCTGGTTCTGGACCCTCATATCCTTCCACTTGAATACAAAGACAGAAAGAAGGATCCCGATACAATGGGTAATAGCTCGACATCACAAACCCCACAAACAACAAAAGGGACTCGACAAACTTACTCCACATCCCCTGAACATTCGCCCTAGCATTCGCCAAACTCCGAGCCAAATACCCCGACCCATAAAGACCCTGTTCCTCCCCGGCAACAGCAACAAACTTGATTGTCGCCGCCGGTCGATACTTGGCCATAATCCTAGCCAACTCCATGGAAATCGCCACACCGGATGCATCGTCGTCTGCACCGGGTGCATCGCTGGTGATATCCATGACGTCCAGACAGCGAGAATCATAGTGACCTCTGCTCTCCTCGTTAGACACGAGTAGAGAAGGAAGGGGGGATATTTACGAAACAACAATAATCCTCTCCGGCTCCACACTCCCCCTCAACGTCGCGACGATATTACTAATATTCGTATCAGCCGTCAACCGTCCCCCAGCCGGCTGTATATAACTCTGCAACTCGACTTCCATCCAGCCGTCACTCTCCTCTGCAAACCTCTGGTACTCGGACAACAACCAATCTCTCGCTGCCCCGATCCCGCGGGTAGGAGAGGTTTGATCTGATTGTGTGTGTCGCGTTCCAAAGGACACGAGTTTCTCGATTATGGCTTCGATGTTGGTGGGTGAGATGGCGGCGAGGATACTTGTTAGTTCGGGCGTGGGGAGTTGGGGGGTGTAGGGGGTTCCTGGGTGCGCTATTGTGAGGGCTGGGNGGCGAGGGGAATGCTGGTGTTTTGGGTGTGGACGAGGGGGAGGAGGAGGAGGGGGAGGGTTGTTATTTTGGAGAGGGATGGGGGACGCATGTTTGTATGGTGTATATCTACAGGGAAACTATTGAGAGGGGAGAGGAAAGGAAGAATTTCATTTTGGTTAAAGGTGTGGGATTTATATATATCTATATACATGCATCCAAGGTCCCTCCCCACCTTCGACATACATCAGTATGCGGGGAAGAATCCCATCGTAGCAACGAGATGTTGATCTCCCTGATCAACCTTCATAAGATTATATCTTCTCTATCTCTACCAACCCACAAACCTTCCAATTGACCATACACACCATCTCCATCCCATTCCAAACCCCCTTCCTCTCCTCAAAAACCTCAAACTCCCAAAACTCACCCCTCCAATTAAAAATCATGACCTCATCCACCCCTGCATCCAAGAACCCCTCCCCTCTCATGCCCAGCAATCTTCACCGGAGAGCCGGGGTATGGTACCTGGTCGATTTTCGTTGTGATGGTATTGGTACCAGTGATGACGATACGGTGGCTGTTCTCGATGTGGAAGGTCGATAAGGAGGCTGGGCGACATGGGTGGGTTGTTCTTGGGTGGTGTTTAGCGATATGTTTTTATGTACTGTAGAGTAGGTATCTTGGGGGTTACGTGGATAATGGGGGGACTGGAAATAAGCTTATATGCTTAAACTTGGTAGAGTTTGTGGTTTGGTGGTAGGTACCTAGTGGTGCTGAAGAACCTTAATTGAGAGTGGGGTGGGATTGTGTGATTTGTGTTGGGCGAGGAGTTGGGTACTGTGTTTACTTGCTTCGAAAACTCGATACTGCATTTGAAAAGGGGAGAGTGAGATTCAGATGTATATGAAGTTGTAACTGAATAAGGGCTCTCTATGTTCTGCTACAAACAAGTTTAATCAGGAATCTGGAAGCGATGAATAATTGCGTCACGTGACTGTTCCCCTTACATCCTTCGTCAGAATGAGATTTATTCGCCAAGTTGTTCGATTGGCTTGGAAAGTGATTGACTACTTACAGGATTATTTTTCATTGGCACGGAAAGTACGTACTTCCAAAAAAGCTACTGCAAATCATCTCGAGGAGTGCTGTCAGGCTTCAAGTTACACAACGCGAACCTCGCTTAAGCCCAAGCCGTACCCGACGTGAAGGATACTTGCATACAGATGCCCTCTCTCTAACCGATTCAGCACGAAATAATTTATCAAACGAAACTAGGCACAGCCTGCTTCAGTTTCCTAATACACCGCCTCTCTCACCCGATCTGTTCTCGTTGCCTGCTTCAGCTTTCAGGTGATTTCTCGTTGGCGGATGGGCGGTCAATGTTTGGGTGGTTAGGTGATATCAACGGCTCTTCCTTTCCTCACTTTATCTTTTCAATCACTCACGCCTCACTTGCATTCTCAGCTTCACCTTTTGGTTTTTGCTTCACTTCACTTTCGTGGCTGGGACTCGATCTCGATCTCGATCCCTCGATTCGCTCCTTCCTCTCCTCTCAATCGTTCACCTCTTCACTTTCAATTACGCAATCGCCCATTCTCCTCTTTCAAACGTCCACTTCGTTCTGAACTCAACCGTATCGATCTCACTCCACAAAACTTCCCTCGAAGGGTCACACATATCTTTTCAAATACTGTTGTTGGGATATCAATTCAAAGATCTACCTTCCCCTCCAAAGGCTCGTCTCGGTCCACCTCATTGTTGGGTACGTGCGCCTTCTGGCTTCGATCTGTCAAATCTTCAACAAACTCGACATCCCGATCTACGATCTCTTCTTTCCTGTAAAGATCTCGTCTCCTTCGATTCCGATCTATGATCTTGAGTGACAATTGAGAGGTTTTCCGGTGCCTCCGCTCGAAGTGAGTTGTAAATTTCGACTCACCTTCAGATCCAATGTCTAACATGAAGTCACAGTCTCGCCGCCACGAGTCTATACCGCCCAACTTCTTTCGTCAATCAAGTTCAGAGCTCTCGACGGTGCTCCCCGTGTAAGTCACACTTTTCTGGTTCATCATCTTCATGTCTCATCGATTGTATAGTGCCGTCCAGGCTTTTTTCTCCGGGATCTTGTGCACTTATCTTACTTCACTTCTTTTTCTCGGTCAAGTTTGGGCTCTTTGGTCAAACTCACTTCTCCCTCCATGTAAGTTTTACTTCTACAACAATCACATCATCTATTCTAATGACATATTTGATGTCATAGAGAGATCTTTGCAGCAACCATTCCTCGTCGCACTTCAAACAAGAAACGACAACTTCATTGCTTAGTCAGGTTCATCCTTTGAAAATGACTCGATACAAGAAGGCAGCGAATGCCAAAGGTAACCAACGCGGAGGTGTACTCGCTCAAACTGCCGCCAACATTCAACAACCAGATTTTCAACAAAACGAGCCAAGAAAGCGCGGACGCCCCAAGAAGCAAGAGGTGAAGCCGACCGAAATTTTCATCAATTTGGCCGAAGAAAGTGACGATGACCATGAGGAGTCACAGCCACAATCAGCTCTCACATGTAGATTGCCAAACCCATCTAAGCTCTTTGAAAACCTTGGCTATTCTGCGGTTGAGTTCCTAGATGGAATGAAAAGCGGCCGATCAGTCAACGCATTTCTCGCATCTGCCGGCTTGGAATCAGATGATGAAAGGATTGATCAACTGGAAGAGCTGTGTGGTACAATCTCGCAGATGCTGAGAAGCCGACGAGCCCCAAAACTTAAAGTCAAGACGACAATGTGTGCGCCCGGCTCCTTACTTCCTATTCATTCTTTCTTTGTACACAGAGCAGCCGGGAATGTTCTAACCCTTGCGGCCCCTCTCGAAATCTTTAAGGCCTCTGCTTCAATCAAGAGCAAAACATTCGGTTTTGTTAGAGAGTTGGGTAACTATCCACCCCTCATGTGTGCCTGTTCTGGCATTCATGATCTCTTCAAGGATCAAAAGAAGATTCTCGACTCAACGATATGGACGCGCGAGGTCTTTCATCTCGCTACATATCGTGACCACAAGATGAAATCTAATGGGTATGAAACACACAAAGGTCTTCCGAAAGGTTATACCTTTTGTTCCCACGTCGAGCCGAAACTTATGCTATGGTTTGCATGTCGATGGCTCATTAAGGTCTCTGATCAGTCCTTTTCCTCTATCCGGAAGCAGGTGGCCAATATATGGAGAATTAACCAGAAAGGGATGCCGACACCCCCGAAAGCTGAGGTGGTGATCGACCGACTTCCCTGCAAGAGCTGCAGAGATATCAGAGGACTCATCGAAGAGATGACGGGAATCAAGTATTATTTTCATTACATTCCCAAAGTTGGAAACGTTTACCTTGAAAAGGACGCGTATGGAAATCAAGTTTTCCCTCTCTGCGCAGATGAAGGTGATATTCTCTCATCTGAGGATGAAGTCGATGAAGAGGAAGAACTTGCGATCCGAAGGCAAGCACAGATTTCATTTCCACAGAAGGTCACTGCCCCAAAATCGGCAATCCAAGAACTCCCAGAAGTGCACGTCAAGGAGTCTACTGTGACGAAGATATCGAAATGGAGTTACAACGCTCCCGCAACACCTCCCACCACACCTCTCAAGAGTCGTTGGCGCCCTGATAGGCAGCCATATATTGAGGAGGTCGAGGATGAAGACGAGGACGAGTTGTATACACCTCTCCGTAAGCGCCCAGCAAGCAAAATTGATCGAAATAAAAGCGGTAAGAAGCGAAAGCAAGCTAACCAAGCGTCTTCAAGCCCTGCGCCAAAAAAGCATCATGCCCGGCAACCTACATACTTTCCTTGAAAGTTGAAACCCTTTTTTGATCTTCTAATCGTCTTCCACATGAACCTCAAAATCTTTTACTTGTTTTCGCCCCTGTTTTTTTTCTTTCTTGATCTCGATTCGATGATTACGAGAACTTTTTGATAGACTTTCTTCCCGGTGCTTCTCAGTGCTTAGTGTTGATTTTTTCTGATAATGGCGGTAGGGGATATTGTACGAGTCACACGACACTTCCCATTTGTCTTATGGTTTCACGTTGCTGCTTAGAGGATTTAGTTTGGAGTTCAAATGTTTTTAAGGGATAAGGGATAATAGGGAAATGATTTACTCTACCTCGGGGAAGATCGAAGGCTGTCAGGGGATTCGGGTTTCGTGTACAGGGAGGAAAACGGGCCCTCTTCTCCGTATATGGCACCTCAGGGTTACATTACAGGTCGATATTCAAAACAAATTTGATATTAAAAGGTTTTGAGACATTTGCAAGTGTGTTGTATATTTTGTGATCAGTCGTTTGGAGGCTTGTGTATGGCAGAGCTGACGGGATGCCTAATTCTCCTTAGACTGTAATCGGATGTGACAGCTGATGTACTAAGTTTGCAATTATTCTATATAATGGTGCTCGGGCAGGGGGCTAAAAGACTTGCTTCGTCACAGTCACAATGCCAGATTTTGTCAATCAAAATCTGGAGTATTGTAGAGTCCTTGGTGGTATTTTTAGGCTTGCAAGTTGGGCAGCCTGAGTTTGATTTAGAGTGGGGTCAATATCTGGTATTTGATGCTAAGTAACATCTTACACTGGCCAGTCACGAATGCTAGTTTCGTAGATGGCAACTAGTTATGTACCTAGAGCACATACACAGCACTGAAGATTGCTTACATTTCGTCCCTAACACACGGGTTCTCATTACAGAAGACTGAAGAACTTCACTATCAGAAGTCTTCCCAAAAACCCAACTTTAACCACAGAAAAGATTATTAGGCCAATAGCTTTTACATCCTATCTAGATGAAAGAAACCTATGACATACAGCCACTATGAGCAATTTGTACGTGAGCCACTATTGATGACAGACATCAAAAAGAATATGAACTCGTGTGAAAATTTCAGGCTCTAGTCCCGAAAAGTCCCTGGTCTAACTCCGAACGAAGCGATGGTAGGCCCTTCAGATGGCCTTCCATTGTCCACATGTCGTCATCCTCAATCAGAAGATCTACTTGGATCTAAGAAAAAAGTCAATTCAACATACGCCTTGAGAGCCAGAACAAAGATGGTCGAAAAACCTACACAAATCATCTTATGGCGTTTGCGGCACCTCTTTTGGCAATCCACCGAGCAGTATCTGGCCCATCCACAACCACTGCAGATTAACAAGTTACCGCCGTCTGGCCTGGCCTTCTTTGCACAAAGTCCATTATCACAAATAGCGGCCAGTGTGTCTGCTTCAGCCATAAGCGATTCTCTGTTTCCGCTATCGCCAGTCAAATGGTTACGCGCATAGGTATAGCGGTTTCTTTGCGTTGGGGTCATAAGGTAGATGCGGCGAGCCTCTAGAAGCGAAGAACGAGAAGCAGCGATGTCGGACGGTGGCGGATGGTAGAATGGACAGTCTGAGATGTGGCATCCAAGAGGAGTACTGACGAACTAAAAGAGGCTGTTACTAGGCAATTGAGATACTTTGTAATGTGAGAAAGCTTACCATACAGGGAACAACGCTCCGTCTGGGCGTGGTTCGCAATGTTGCAAACATGGAATCCCAATCATCTCTCCCAGTTGTTTTGGCAGGTGAGTGATAGTACTCAATGAAAGGCCAGCACTGAGGCTCAACAACTATCGCTCAAGTATTAGCCTGGTCAAGTATCTGGTGGGCACTGGGATTACTTACTTGAGTACAAAATATCTCCCTCCAATGTCTTCGGATTGGAGCGGAACATCTTGTGAAGGCCTTGAATATATCTACTATACAATCAGCTTAATTTGCACCAAAAAACGACAGAAGAGGATATGTAAATTTACTGACTCTGGCAGGTTGTCTCTCGGATCAACTGCTGCTTCCGTAGGTTCCAGGCTACGGTCTGTGTATGCTTCAAAGCTGACCTTGTGTAAATGATGGGGACCAGATGGATGGTTATCAATCCGATATTTGTGCTGGACGGCGGCAAGGAGTCTATGATATTGCATTTCAGCAAGTTCTTGCTGGCGTTTGCCTAGAGTAGCGAGCTCAGAGTCTGGAGGGCCAGTTTGACTGGGTGGTTGGGCCATGTTGTCAGTTGATGTGTGTCTGCTACCACTGTTGGGAATGCACTGGTATCTATGGTTGTTCAATAGACAGGGGAGAACTCTTCATTTGTAAAACTAGGGTACAGGTGGGCATTAAATACCCAGTATTGAAGCTAGTACCACTAGTGCCGCTCTAGTAGTGAGCAAATAGCAAATGTCCTGCAATATCTATTCGTTCAATGTAGATTTTGGTGGAAGTGGATAGAATGGGATGTTTTCCTTGACGTTTGACCCAAAGCCACTGCATGACTGGGATGTCTTCGAAGACACCTCCCAGAAGTCTTCCTCCGCAAAGATGAGGGGTGTTTATCGCACGACAAACAGAATATCCCAGTAAAGTATGGGCTGGGATGGGGTGGGATGTCTTAATCTAGGAAGACATCCCACCCCATCCCAGTACCAAAATAAAGCGAGACATCCCCGCCAGGAGCAAGAAGTATGGCATGCAAGAAAACGCCATATTGTAACTGTAAATAAAATGACTCCCCAAGTGACAAACGGCTTGTGCACGTGGTCAGAGTTGCATATCACTTTTTACTCTGTTTGCTGGCCGGTCAGGTGACTGAGAAAGTTTGATCACCTCGTGGACGACCCCTTTCTCGCTTAGGTGACAATCCCAACATACTCCGTATAATATACCGTAACAAATCCTTACCGCAAACATTACACACAGCGAGTTTTCCAGAGAGACTAGTGCAATTTCGAAAGTTGGATCTTTACACAGTTCGCTTCACAAATAAATTCCTGAGGACTTTGGATAAGCAGGATTAGCGAGTTTCAATACCTATTGAGACAATTCCGGTACGTAGAGCAAGTTGAGATGACAGTTAACCTTTCAGTATACCAAAGTGAAAGCAGGATTCATTTATTGTATGTTCATGTACATGCTGCCAGCTATTATCCTGGTTGCGATCTAGAAAGATTTCAGCCACGGGTATCTACAGCGCGAAAGAAGATGCTGGCGTAGGTAATCTTTCTAACCTACTTGGAACGTAGTGTCTTTTGAGCCCCTATCAGTCGATCATCTCTTATCTGAGACGAACTGAAAGTGTAGCCCTGAGGGTAACGGGTCTTGACATAGCCATTGCAGCCGTCAATGATTGTGTGACTCAACCTAAAATTGAGTCACACGGTCTGCAGAAACTCCTTTGAAACTTTTCGTCATTTCGAAGATTTATGACAGCCATTTCAGTTTCTTTACTTTAACAGAAAATCCAAACACAATTACTGTACTTATACTAAGCCAGAAAAACTAAATGATTTGATAGTTGGAACCACCATGCGCCAATAGGAAGAAAAGGACCTCTGCAACCTTCTTGTCTAATAAGAGTCTGGCTAACTTATGTTGGTAGAGCCAGTTGTGGTTGATTACTCAGATCTAGCTCAGGTTAGTTAGAGATATATATCCGGATCGCTGTTGCTATGTTATACCCAGCCAGGAAGCTTCTGATTGCCAAGTTTCTTTGCTTCTAAGTGAAGACTGTCCAGGTGTGGTCTTCGTTTCGACGTTTGGAATAGGATAGGGTTCTAGTTAGCCACCTTTTAACCATCAAACATCATGAAAGAATCTATTTTCGGTGGAAATCTCAAGGCAATCTATTGTGTAACAATGTAAATGACACAGTCAACTCTCCATTCCTTTCAAGCCTCTGCTCGCCCCTTCATTCCTCCCTTCCCCACCGCCCATTAAAGAAGCTTTCATTATCTTTTATTTTCCTGATCTACCCATGTTTCAATCTTCCCTCCACCATTCAAGGTACGAAGTATATAACAACAGGCGATTCTTTTTCGAAATGGACTCGAAGTTGTGATCGGGCAGGTGATGCGGGGGTTTTTCGAAGAGCTGATTTAAGAGGTCGCTGAGGAGTTGGCTGAGATGGCTTGGGAGCTATCTGAGCTGTCAGAGCAATTCTCTGAGAAGATCTCTGAGGGGCCATGTGAGGAGTTGTCTTCTGGGTTGTCTTCTGGGTTGTCTTCTGGGTTGTCTTCTGGGTTGTCTTCTGAGTTGTCTTCTGGGTTGTCTTGTGGGTTGTCTTGTGGGTTGCCTTGTGGGTTGCCTTATGAGTTGTCTGAGGAGCTATCAGATAAGCTATCTGATATGTCAAAGAGACTCCCTGAGGAATACTCTGAGGAATTCTCAGAAAAGTTATCTGAGTTGTTGCCTTCTGAGCTGTCTGAGGATTACGACATAGAGGGCAGCCATCTGAATATCCTTTTTCATACCAGATTGAAAACCCATCTTTATCTGTCTCCACGTACGGGCAGCTTGGGCCCTGAACACTAGAACGTCCACAGTCAAACCACCGTGTCCACAGGAGTCTACGGCAGCCGTTTGGGACGCCGCAGAACTCCCTGTGGCCTTCGCACATTCTGAAAGTTTGTGGAAGTGGTCTTTCGTAGTGTGGTTTGTTTGTTTGATGGAAGTGTATCTGTGTTTGAGATGTGATTTTGGTAAGATTTGAGGAGAGGTTTGGGAGGGACAGAGAAGGAAGGAGCACCTGATTTTATAGACAAAATAGATATCAGATGAAGGAGTCTTTTCTGAATAGTTTGGATAGCTTGAACTGCTCAGCCTCCCTTCTTATGTGCAAACCTTTAGGCAAATGGTTGAGTTGTGTTACCTGGTTGCATAATCCTACAAGTACGTGAGTAAATTTACGTTGAGAAAGTGCACTCTACTTGCTTCTAGCTACCATGGGGAGTTTGAATAGGTCTGGGTAACTACTTGGTGGAACAGCGATGTATATATCTATCAGCCATTCATATGATTTGCAGATGGGACTTCTGAATAAATAGTCGTAAAAAGAAGTGAATAGAGATAGATTGTATGGAGAGAACCATACTAGAAAGAGCTACTTATGGCTTCTGTGAAATACCCTTTTGAAGACATCTTGACAGAGGGTTATTTCTAATCTACAACATATCAAGTCTTTCGATAAAGTGTCGACCTAAGCGAGGATGCAAAGTCTTTGCCTTGCGAAATGATGCATACAAGTCGACGGGTGAAGCACTACAAGCAGAGAATAACCACAAACTCTACAAGAGGCTAGCGTTATACTTCATAGTGAGCATGACCGCAGCTGTAAAACACTGAGAGAACCTTGAATAGTTTGACTTCGATCGCTGTCATTGTATCACATAACGGAGACATGCAAATGCAAGAAAGCATCCAGGAGCAAAGTTTGTAAAGGTCATATTATAAAGTCAGGGAGTGATTGTCTAGATTTGAATCTGGGAAAGGAGGGCTAAGTCTAGAGTCGCGTAACAATCAGCTGGTAACAGTACAAAAATGGGCAGTTATGTGAAACATTCTTTAACGGCCCAGAGATATCACTCAAGCTGTCTGGACTCCCAGTAGATATGCAAAGCAATAGAATATAGCATCTTATCACTTAATGTCAATTTTCCGATTCTCTCTTCTTCTGAATTAGAGTATTAGAACGATCAACCGAAGCTCCATGACCATCACAGTGATTGTCCTAAAATATCTGAGCGAGTCACTGGCAATTAACTTGAAAAGAGGATCAACTGGGAAGTAATTCATGTAAACTTTTTTATGCCCACAACAGCCCCGTATACCACAGTACAATAAATCTCCATTCTTCACAAACTCCAGTCACCATTTTGAACACCCAGCACATCAACCAAACCCAACCTTCCTCACCTCAATCCTCCAACCGCCCGTTCCATCCCCCCAATTTTCTCCACCATGATATCCAAATCCCGAAATCCCCAGCAAAAACCAACTCACATTACTCCGTAAAGTTCACAACATACCGATCAAAATTATGATACTGTCGAAGATCAAGCGGACAAGAAGGACAGCCTCCCTTTGGAAACTTAGGATCACACATGTAACTCCAGAAACTAATAGGATCCGTATAAGGACAGTCGATCCTCTTGCGGGCAGTTCGTTGGATTATCCAGTCGAGACGGGTACTGTGCCTCACTTTGTCGCAATATACCCATGTGATGTCGGTAGGACCCTGGGTGGTTGTGAGGCAGCTTGGACATACGTAAATGATGGCGCCGCACATTTTGGAGGTTGTGGAGGTTTTGTTTGATGGTGTTGTGTGAGGAGGTTGGAGGACTGAGGGGTGAGATGTCATTAAATTTAATCGACTCTTGGGAGTTCTTTGGGAGGAGTAGACGATAAGAGAGAAATAAGGCGGAGTCCTGGAAATTGATGGAAGGGAAGTTGTAGACTTGGATCGTGGTTGCGAGTAGATACATATAAATCGCTCTCAGCCCAAACTTATTATCGTGAGTGTTAATAACCAGGTGGGAATTAGCAAAGCCCAACAAAACCTACAGTGATAGCATGTCATTGATTCACGTTCCAAGTGAAAGGTACTCTCAAGTGAATAATAGTACAAACCTCCATAGTGACGATAAAATGACTAATACAATACTATTGCAACATGCAAAGCTATGATTGAACCAGCGGAGCACAGAGCCAAAAATACTGATGAATTCAACACAGAAAAGAAGCCAACGCAAAAGATATTTCATCTCATCTGGAAACATTAATCTAAGGTTGTGATACGTTCTATACTTGAGCTAGGTGAGGCAAAGTCTGACAGCACCGACCCAGTCCGATGGCTCTATGATTATACATCCATATCACACAGAATCCCCTTCCCACTCCATACCTTCACGAAACTTCTATGCGAGAAGATTATTCCACAAGTACTCCTCATCCCTTCAACAATATTCTAAAATTCCTTGACGTCCTAGAAACGTTCGCGCAAGCCCAGTTTAATGGCATAAGAACAAGCCCTTCCACACATCCGGCTATTTATTAACGACATTTTGGTTCGATACCAACATAGATGGCAACCATCGAGGAATCTGGCTTCAAGAATAGTATCAACGAGTCTCTTATGGGGAGTTGTTGAACAGCGGCGGCGATGTGGAAAATCGCAGAAACCAAGGTAAGCGTAGCGAAAATAGATGTCTCCATCGGCAAGCTCGAAGTCTCTTTGTAACATCGGCCACAGCTTTGAACGATATAGGTTCATAGCGACATGTGTTCGAAGTTGCGGAGAGTGTGTAGATAGTATTTATATGATATGTTTCTTAGACCCGTCTTAAAAAATCATGAAAAGGACATCGCAGTAGTGTTGAAGAGAAGTCGTGGACATACCATATAAACTTCCAAAAATTGAAATTCAGATAGAAGCTCCTTCCTTATAACCACTATACCACAGTCTCTATGAATAACAAATCACAAACCCCCCAAAGACACAGTCCTACCCCATTATTCACAAACCCTCACTCATCCCAAACACACAACCCAAAAACCCTTCTCAACTCCCAAATCCACACAGAACTTCAGAAGTGCCTCCGTACAAGAGTAGATCTATAAACCCCGTGCGTATAGTAAATCAACCTCCCCTCTCCTTACTCGTCTAATATGTAGTCCTGGCTTTTACTATAATATATAATTCGCACCAACCTTATTACTCCCAACACCTCGCTAAGAAAACCACTTCTCCCTTATATATAATAAGCCTGATGATTAGGTATTTCCTAGAAGGAACTTTCTTAAATGAGAATTACTTAAAAATACATGCACAGTAATCGAACAGAAGAGAAAAGAAAACTTATAACAACTCTCCACTCCACCATTCCATCCTCACCCCCACTCCACCCTACCAACCCACCCCATAAAACCTTCAACCCAACCCCTCAAAAAAGTCTCTAACCCCAACCCTAACCCTAACCCATAAAAAGAAACCAAGTTGAGTCGTGGTGACCTTATCCACTCAAGTCCGTTCCGTATACGTCTGAAGCACCTTTTTCGTTTTCGTTTTTAAGTGGGGTTAAAGGAAAAGGGATATATGATTTACTTATCCATTGATGGCTTTTAGAATAAATGGGGTTGTTTCATGAGTTTTGGTCGGAGGAATGGGATTTGGAGGATGAGAGGAGGAATGTAGAGGGAGGGTTCCTAATTTTACGATTTCTGATATGAATCGTTGCTTCCTCTTTCGAGGGCGAGGAGTTGGATTTTGGGATATTGAGAGTTTATTAGAGAGTTTTATACTGAACTTCGGAAGGAAGAATGATGAATAAGAAGGAAGAAGAAAGAGGGAAATACGATAGAACTACAAACAAGTCATCAAAACTCATAGTATGTATTACCATCTCACCATCTCCCACCAGTATACTTGTACTGTACTTGTACACAAAAAACACCCCATAAATCCCATTTCAACCCCACACACCACTATCATACAAACACCCCCTCCCCTCTCCTCTCCAAAAACTTAAACACACCCCCTCCCCTCCCTAAACCCAATAGGTATCAACGCCGCAGCAATACTCTGCACCCCCCTCTCCGTCGCCAACAGATTAAACTGCGCCGCCGCATTCCTCGTATCCTGGACATCAACACGGATACCGAGACTATTGATATACTGCCGCACCCTCGGACTAAGCGGACGCATTTCCTTCCCCAGACCCAGGATCAGGAGATCTGATGGAGCACAGTACAATTAGCACCCATCCAGAACTCATCCCAATCCCCCAAAATCCAAATCCACAAGAACCCCCCCAAAAAGACTAAAAGAACTCACCAGGTTTCGGCCAAACCAACCCCAACAACCCCCACCCCTCATCCCCACACTCCCACTGCCCCCTCTCATTAACCAACCTCGCTCCTCTCCCCTCCCCCAATCCATCCCCAGCAAGCCAAGGACACCACTCAAACGCCTCCCCATTAACCAACAACATCCCCCTCCCATCCATAATCTTCACCCCATTATCGAGGTGAAAACCGTCCCAGACACAGGCATCGATATTGGTGCTCGGCACGGGCGAGGCCCCCAGCATGTTCAGGGTCCCGAAGTCGGTTTGGGTGGTTTCTTGGGAGGCGGGGCCGCGGTCGTGGGAGCGGGGTGGGCGGTTGGTGGTGAGGAGGGAGGTGGTGGTGGAGAAGTGGCGTGGGTGAGGGCGATGGTGATGGTGATGAGGTGTTCGGTGGGAAAGAGGATGGGATGGGCAGCGGGTTGTGAGAGGACGTTGAGATATTGATGGTGGGGAGAAGAGGAAGGATTTTAGGTCGTGGATGGTTGGGCGTGCGAGGGGTGGGCGGAGTGGTGGCATTTTGGGGGTTGGATTTGTTCAATTGGTATTTTGAGAAGTGATTCGTAGCGAATTGGGTGTTGAGGATTGTCGGGGTTGCTGTGAGGTAGGTGTGGTGTTTTTGAAGCTCTACTCGTAACGATGAAGCTGGTGGAGCTTTGATATCGAGGACGTCACCAGCACGTGATCAAACGAAAGAGCTCCCAATTAGGTGGGGCAGTGTGTACTTTATTTCTCAGTCCAAAGTCAATTGAAATCAAAATATCAAGGTATTTCCTTCAAATTATACAAACATTTCGAAAAACAACTTAAACAGGTATTTCGAAGTTCGTGAAGAGTGTTCATATCCGATTCAATGCATATTGCTCCTTGAAGATATCTAGCTCTAGACAAGAATCTAACAGACAAACAACCTCTAATCACATTCAAAAGAGATCAGTCATAGCACCATGACTAGCATCTCCCACCAATCTCGCATATTTCGCCAAAACTCCTCGGTTCACAGCACTCTTTGGAGCCTTCCAAGATTTCATTCTCTCCGCGATTTCTTCGTCACTCACATCCATGCTCAACGAATTCGTCTCAGCCGAGATGGTGACCATATCTCCATCTTGAACCACCGCAATCGGTCCTCCGACTATATCGGTTAGCATTAATCAAGACCCAGCAGCGAAGATAGATATCTTACCAGCAGCTTCTGGAACAACATGGCCGACAATGAACCCGTGACTTGCTCCAGAGTATCGACCGTCAGTGACAAGTGCCACGTTCTTCAGTCCAGCGCCCATAATGGCAGCACTGGCTGTCAACTGCTCTGGCATTCCAGGACCGCCTTTGGGACCCTCATATCTCACAATGAGAACTAGATTTTCTCCGTGGGGTATTTCTCCTCTTCCAAGAGCACTGTTCAATTCGTGTTCCTTGTTGAAAACTCGAGCTTTGCCGGTGAAGCTTAAGCCTTCCTTCCCAGTAATCTTTGCGACAGCTCCACCTGGACTAAGATTGCCTCGTAGAACTTGGAGATGTCCGCTCTTCTTGATCGGGTTGGAAAGAGGTCGGATAATTGTTTGATCTTGTGGCAAGGAAGGAAATGGTTCCAAGTTTTCTCCTAAAGTCTTACCCGTGACAGTGGGGATTTTGCCATTAATTAGTCCAGCAGCAACGAGAAACTTCAACACTGATGGAGTACCACCGATATCGTATAGATCTTCCATGAGATACTTGCCAGAAGGTGCCAGATCCGCAAGAAATGGGATTCTATCACTCACTCTCTGAACATCGTCTAGAGTGAGGGGTACCTCAGCGGTACCTGCCATAGCTAAAAAGTGAAGAACTCCATTTGTCGATCCTCCAAGTACCATCGTCAAGACCAAAGCATTTTCAAACGATTCTTTGGTCATGAGATCTCTTGGCCTAATATTCTTCTCCATACAAACTTTGATTGCCTCCGCAGCATTTGCGCATTCGCGCATCTTGGCAGGTGATTCTGCAGGATTAGAAGATGATCCCGGAAGACAAAGACCCATTGCCTCAATTGCTGTAGACATGGTGTTTGCCGTGAACATTCCTCCACACTAGAAGACTCGTTAGGATATCTGCCTCTCAGTCGTAGAAGTAAGATCAATCCAGAATAACATACAGCTCCAGCACCTGGGCAGGAATTCTTTTCTAGATCCTCCATCACATCACTAGGAGTAGCACCGTTCTTTGCAGCTTCTTCAGTTGGATGGAGTTTGTTATAAGCAAAGGCACCCGCAGCTTCGTAGCATGTTCCGATGTTGACACTTTTGCCTAGAAGTTTGGAGTAACCTCGCTTAATGGTACCTCCATATATCATTATGAAGGGTCGATTGTGTCGAGCGGCTGCCATAATGACACCCGGCATATTCTTGTCACAGCCCGGAATGGAGATATTTGCGTCATGGCGTTGTGCACAAGTACTGGTTGAATCGAGTATCAGCAAAATGTCAAGCCAAGCAAAACTGAGGAGCCAGAGAATCCGCATTTCACTATTCATGGGAGTTACTGTACGCCCGAAAATACATACACAGTTTCGATTGAATCGGCAATGATTTCTCTAGTTTGTAAAGAAAATCGCATGCCTCGTTTAGTTAGTACTTGTCAAGCTGGAATTGATGATGGCAAGCAAACCTTCTCCTCCCATTGTAACTAGATATTATCAGCAGTGTGTTACGAATTATTGTGAAAATCAACTTACTCGCATCAGAGACTCCGACAGTATTGAACTGCCAACCTAGCATCCCCTGTTTCTGTACTGCTTGCTTGACAATCTTTCCAAGGTCATGTACTATCTAAGTTAGAAAAGGACATAACGACAGCAACATGGAACGTACGATGCATACTACAGAATGTCAGTTTGGTGGCATTTCATTTCGGGGCATTGTGACTTACTTGCAAGGATTGCCTTCCCACTGAACAAGGCTTGACATCAGCCCAAGAAAAGTACGAGTGATTCCACAAATTCTCCATAGCTACATACCCATACTGTTGATATCCCAACATGTGGAGCTGATTTCATGGACTCTTTATCGGGCACACCAGCAGCGTAGAGCATGGCCTGGGCACCGGCAAAGTCATGGCCTATGAGGGAATGTGAGTATCGTATCGTTTTGTACTATCTAAAAGCGCTCTTGCCAGGCTTACCTCTCGTAACCAGAGAACTCCAACGATTTAATGCGAGCTTGCCATCTTCGCCTTTGGTACCATGTTCCAGACTGGGGAAGCTGATATACCTTGGCTGTTCCGGGATGTGTTGTTGGGGTGAAGACTCCATATTGCTTTGCACAGAAATTTATGGTGATCAAAAGACGGACGAGCGAGAAGAGACTGAGACGAATAGACCCAATGGCTGGAGAAGAGATCTGATTCCGCTACAAACAATAGAAGGAAGGAAGAAAGTGACCCCCAACATGCCGTCCCCATTCCATTGAATCCGTTGATTTCGACCCCGCTGCTCCGAACTTCACTGCCTAGGTGCAGTAGTGGCCTTGTCCCACCCTTGAGGAAAGTTAGCTATATGAAGGCTGGAATATCGGTCGAGGAGTACAGTAGCGCGGGATCCAGGTTCTCGTGCGCCTATGGCGTGCGTGCAATGGAAATAGGAAAGCACTTGCAGGCTAAGTTTTGTTTTGGCATGTGCAGGTTCAGGTATAGCGATTGTCAGTAGGTGCTTTCCACCTAGGTAGGTACCTTGGTAGGTTCCGTAGGTCGAGTAGATCCTTGAATAGGTCCTCGTATACTTGCTCAACGGGGGAGTATAGAATGGAATGTAGAGTGCGGTTCCACTAGGTATACTACTCTAGTATCACGGTTCTATTATACTATACCTAGTATACCTAGTATACAACAGTATATTATAGAGAGTATAGGTACAGGTACAGTAGTAACATGGTAGGACCTTACCAGCACTTGAAAGCTAAAGCACAGCATCTTGAAAAAATGAAGCTCTCGTCATCGGTCGGTAGCTCGGGTTAATTGCAGGTGCATCGCGATACGAGCTGGAGTATGCTGAACTGAATTGGCAAGAGCCGTTGTATGGTGGCCGTTAGCGACCCTCTGGCGCAAAATGGCCAAAACGCAAAATCGACTTTTGGCGATTTTGCCCCCCTCGAAGGACTAATTATCGATGCATCCGCGCAACAACAATTTATNGCTAGCCATTCCAGGTAAGCAGGCATATAGGGCTATCTATAGATGTAAAAATAATACGTATCCAAGTATTGTTGCTATTGTAGTCGACAGATTTGTGGTTTGTCGACAAGTACTGTTCCCGTAGACAGCCGCCTTACGTAATCAGGTCACCCACCTACTTATACTAACTACCGAGACTACTTAACTACCTACCTACTACCTAATAAGTTAGCTTTTAATATTTAACTTATTGTTTCTAGATAGGTGCCTAGAAAGCTATTCTTAATATAATTATTAGTTAGAGTATTATAATTAAAAAAAGGTATTTTAATTATATTTTAATTATTATTAATTAAATAAAATAATTATTAAAAATAACTAATAATATAAAAGGAATATTTTATTATAATACTATTACTAAAGCTAGCTATATTAAATTATATATTAGATCTATATAAGTATTTATTTATTAACTATATAGAATTTATATTATATAATATAATTATTAAAAATTAAAATATAATATAAAATAAATAAATTAAACTATAAAAAAACTAAGAGATAAGTAGAGCTCTAATATAGGAGCTACTTATTAGCCTAGAAGTATCCGGAATAGAACTAGCGCCTTTTATAGAATATACTAGTACTAGATAGTAGAGCCTAGAGAATATTTTATAATTATTTATTATTATTATTATTATTTTTAATTATTTTAAATAATAAAAAACCTAGGTTTTATATTCTTTATACTTTATAGCTAGGATATATATAGCCTTTTAAAAGATATATTTTTAATATAACGTCTCTTAATATTTATAGTTACTTACTATTTTAATAATAATAAATGCTTTACCTACCTAAGTAGTAGCGAGGCACGTGACCTACCATGCGAACGTAGCCCAGGTACAGCGCCCGCCGACAGGTAAATCGCTCGACTGTCGCACCTACAACCATCGATTATTAATAAAACTATTATCACTAGATAGCCCTGATCGCATATTTATCCTATACTAATAGCCAAACTCTTCGAAACGTTGTTGCGTCGATGCATCGATAATTAGTCCTTCGAGGGGGCAAAATCGCCAAAAGTCGATTTTGCGATTTGGCCATTTTGCGCCAGAGGGTCGCTAACGGCCACCATAGCCGTTGGCGGTGCGGTGCACCTGCAGGTGTTCATCGGCGTTCTGCCCGTGTGTCACATCCATCCCATTCCATCCCACCCGACCCCACCTCACACCCACCGGGTTTTTTGGTGGGGGGTAACCTTACTTATACTCGTACGACGGGAGATACGCTACACGTACTCGAGTACGTTCCTAGGCTACTGCTACGTCAAATGACGGAATTGTAGGTGTACTCGAGTATGGAGAATCAATACCCCGCGGGTACGAGTACGGGAATGCGGGTGCGGGTGCGGGCATCGGAAAAGCTATGCCAGCCTGCCAGCCTGCAGGTGGTGGATGATGGTGGATGATGGTGGAAAAGCTTCTCCTCTCCAACATCTCAGCTCCAAGGGCATCTACTCATATATGAAACTCATATATGAGAGATGGCAAGTGTGTAGCCGCAACTCCCGAGCAAGCATGCGACTGACAACCTGCTGCCAGAATGCTAAGCCTCAGCGTGGGTTCATTCCGTTTTCCACTCCTCCTGTATTTCCTTTTCTTTGCTTTGTAGCCAGAAGACAACCCTGCAGCCTGCTCTCGCCCATGGCCCTCTGCCTATGACGCATCCCACGAGGCGTCTTCGCCGGATATCTATGGTCAAGACGCTCCTGTCACCATCGCCGTCACCATCCCCGTTGCGAACTCTCGAGTTGCTCAAGCCCGCAAGCCCGCCTGCATACCCCTCGACCCTTCGATGCGAGCTGCTTTCAACGTCTCCAGGCCAGGGGAAACCACAGAACCCTTCCAACGGGGCCACGTCGCCGTGATCTGCCCATCCATATCGTTATCCAGCTGTACCACCGTGGGGTGCGATTTGCGTGCTCAGCAGGTCGCTTCGGCCATTCTCAACCCTGCCCGGTTTCGAAACTGCATTTCATAAGCTTGTGTCTCCTTCTCGGCTGCTCCGTCATTTTACTTGGAGACCATGGGATTTCTCCCCTCATGGTCATGTCTTCTTATCCTTCAACTCGCCGCGACGGCTCCGGCCCTCCCAGATAGCATATCGAGTACCACGAACAAGATCAGTCTGCAGTTCACAGCTGTGGTGTCGGCATATCACCGCATACTTCCACGGTTATCTCAGGGAAAGCTCGATATCTGGGAAATGGTTCTTTGTGCCTCTCTACCTCTGCTGGTTTGGTGGACACAACGGAGGTGGAGAGAGAGCAATTCCGCATCATTGACGTCGACCGAGGAAACCAAATATGGAGCAAGTAACAGCCGGGTCATAAGTGGGAACGTGGACACTGGCAAGTTTCTGTGTGATGGCTGGAAACGCGAGCTAACTTTGGACTTCGACTAGAAGCTGAAGCCAACGACCCACAGCTCTTGAAGAAGCACTCCAAGCTACAAACTTATACCACGAGCAAGTACACATATACGAATATTCGAGTATTCTTTCGAGAGCATCCTCAGTACGAAAAGTTGCCCACCACTCCAGCACCACTTCCACTCCTTGTATTCATCCACGGTCTTGGCGGCTCTGTCGCTCAGTTCAATCCCTTATTGACAAGTCTAGTCAACCTGGCATCTTGTCTAGCAATTGATCTGCCAGGATGCGGTCTTTCTGAATTTGATGAGAGGAGTTGGGATGCTTATAAAATAGAGAATCTGGCAGAGCTTGTGGGCATTGCGATTGCAGAACACAGAGCCCCAGGGCAAGGAGTGGTGCTAATAGGACACTCGCTGGGTTGCTCTATAGCTGCGTTGATTGCCTCAAAGACCTTCACATCTCCCAATCTGGTTCGCGACCATATTATTGGCCTAGTCGCAATTTGTCCACGAGCTGAACCGCCTACTGAAAAAGAGGTTGCGTTGTTCAACAAACTGCTCTTAATCCCTTCACCTGTATTTAATTTATGGAGGCGTTGGGATAGGCGTGGTGGAAAAGACAGTGCTAGTGTTCAAAGATTTGTTGGTCCTGACGCAGATGACCAGACCAAGTTACTGCAATGTCGATTCAATGAACAGAGCAGAACACCAGTTTGGAGACGGATGGCTTCAGGAACTTTGCCAAAATATCAGAATGGAATCGCAAAAGACGGTATACCAGGCAGAAATATCTGGGCTGGTGTCAACATGCCAGTGTTCTTGGTAGCTGGAGAAGCAGATCATGTCACCAAGCCAGAGAATATAGAAAAGATCTCATCATTTCTTAGCAAGAGTACAGATATCCAGGAACGACCAAGCGATGAAAGAGAACCCACTGTGATGGATGCAGCAGCCCCAATTGACTCTGAAGTCACCACGGACGAAAGGTTTTCTGTCCCGCCTCCTAACAAGCGAACTATATCAGGTATTAGAGATCAAGATTTCCTGGAGCATGAAGATCTCACACTTGAAGATCCACACGAAGACCCTTCAACACCCAATGAGACACTTACAGCCACTCCACCACAAGAGTCCAAACCAAAGAAGACACTCAAAACTTCGATTCTTCCAGCTCCCGCTTCACACGCAATGCTCTATCAACCCGCCGAAGTTCGCATTCTCGGGGGACTTATCTCAGATTTCCTTGCCAAGCATATCTCCCCTCGCCTAGATCTCGGCTGGCAACTATCGTATTTGAGCTCGTCAGGAAAATGGGATGTCAAAAATTTAGCAAAGTGGCAAGCTGTCAAGCCAGTTTCGGAGCCCATAAATTCAGTCTTTCGTGCTATGAAGACTTTACGTGAGGTGGATCCAACACATTCTCCCCTGGTTTTCGTCAAAGACTGGGGTAGTCAAATAAAAGATATTGTCGACATCTCTCACGAAGCGCCAGTATATGATCCTAAAGGATTGGAGAAGGGCGGGATCCGCTATCACAAGTTTCCAACTGTCTCGAAGATTCCACCTACCGAAGCGGAGGTTGACGAGTTTATCCTTTTCATCGACAAAATTCGTGAAGAGCAGAAAACTCGAGCTGTAGAGGAGGGATGGGATATGAATGATGTCTATATTGGTGTTCATTGCCATTATGGGTTCAATCGGACGGGGTTTTTCTTGGTTTCGTATCTCAAGGAGCGCTGCGGGTTCACGCTTGAGGGAGCGATAGCTGAGTTTGCGAAGAAGAGACCCAAGGGCATTAAACATGCTCATTTCTTGGACACGCTATATGTACGATATTGCAAGGGGCTGAAGAGGGCACCAACGATTTGAGGATTTAGCGATAGGCGAATTGGATGGGGGAGTATGGGGTTTGGAAATAATAAATGGGATTCTTGAGTGGTGACAGATAGCTTTTTTTCGATTAGACCGATAGATGGATGCTCCCTCGGTCGATATTAGGGTTAATAACATAGATAATTTTTTCAAGGGGTTTGTATCAAACACCTTTTGACCTCTCAAACTAGACCTTTTCCGCTGCTCTGCTTACGAGTATGAGCGTATACAGGACTGCGCGTTGACACATTCACTTCAGGAAGTGAACAATATTTTTGCACCCAACGACACTCCTAGGGATGTGAAGTTGGGTGTAGAATGGACGAACAAAGTATTGCCTCCAGACCAGACGCTCCTTCAGCTAGCTTGCCAACCTTAGCTTGTCGTCTGCAACACAGCTAGCCTGGCGTCAATCGAAAATGTGACTACACTCTGTCCTTCGCTCTTGGTGCTCGTTACTGATGCGGTGGCTAGAATTGGCTCAGGAGTTGAGACTTCCCTCGCTGTGGATTTTACTGAGAATTTCATGTACTGGAGAAACATGTCTGCTTTGATTGTAAATACTCCTTTGGTATTGTTGCCAGTTATGGATGTCGCTGACGCAGACTTGAGCATAGTTGCAAGAATGAGGATCGGAAATTAACGGAATGGCTAGTGCTATTCAGTGAATGACATCATTTATTGCCTGGCTTGCCGTTGTCTAATGCTGGACATGTCTGCGATTGAAGTCTCCCTTTGGTTCATTGGTTGCAAGTTCCCAACTGAGAGAATCTTTTCGCTAGCAGATTTTGAATGCTTGAATGGAATCAAGAACGTTGAAATGAAACTTGAGTTAACGGGTATTCATTATGATCAAATTTTGTTGTGTTGTTGTTTGCGAAAGGTGTCTAAACAAGATTGTTTACGCGAGGTTCATTAGACAATCGGTTGCTCTTTCCTCCCCTTTTCTTTACTTTCCCTGTTTTGCCTAGTCGCGTCGGTCCATTCTCTCGCCGACAGGAACAACCGCCCCACCAGCACACATCTACCTCAGCCTTCTTTCTGATCTGAACTCCATCCAACCTCTCTTTCCACCTCCACACATTTGCGCGTCAGACATACAAAGCACACGCGCAATCGGCGCGTTGAGTCTTTATCATGTCTCACTCAACCTCCAGCTCCCAGATGAAGAGCTCTCCAGCAGTAGGTATTCGGTACGAGTTCAACGAAGGTACAAAGTTCTTTTACTTTCCGAACAGAGACCCCGAATCACTTGAAGCTTTTAGGTATGCCATGTATAATGGTCAGAGATACATTGTGAAAGAAGTCAGCCTTGAAGACCACGCCAAACGAGTTCGTGCCCCTGTGGTATGTTGACCAATTGACTCTATGTACATCTTCCACTTGAGCTAACCTTTTTTTAAGTTCATGTCAACAGTTCAACATCTGGCGATGTGGACGAGCCAGCGTGATGAGGCAAAGCGTTGTCCCATCAAAAGTGAAAGAGAAGCTCTGTTGAATGAGTGGAGACGTACGAACAAATCAACTCAAAGAGAGAAGCTGGCTGGTCCTTTACAAAGTGTGATGGAAGAAGAAGACAGAGCTTATTCAAGTCGTGCAGACTACGTGCCTTGGTCAAAGCGCAGGCGTGCGGAGGATCCAATTGCAAACATGGTCTTCTTCCCTTTCCCGGCTTGGCCTGGTCAGCTAGTGAGTAATCTGTTCAGAGCGTTTAAAAACACGATACTGATTACTCAAGCATGAATCTATGGGTAGAACAGTTGCACCAACTCCCCCTACCGGACCACGCATGTTTCCTGCCGCCAATCAAAGTCTTCTGCCTCCTCGATCTAATTCTGGTAGTCAAGGTCGACCAGCCATATCGTTCAATTGGGGCAACCAGTTGGCTAGAGACAATCTATACACTCGACAGTCTTCGCAATCGGCTTCTGTTGATATTCAAAGTCGACTAGCTACATCGTCTCATGAGTCTGCTGGACACAGTTCACGTACCAGAGAGCCTCCACAATCAACTACTAATCAACACAAGTCATGTATTAGAGAGCCCTCGCAATCAAGTACTGATGAACACAAGCCGCATATCAGAGAGCCTCTTCAGTCAACTACTGATCAACATGATTCGCGTACCAGAGGAACTCTTCAATCGACTACCACTACCGATCAACACAAGTCACTTAAGAGAGAAGCTGCACAACCTACGACTGATCTTCAACGTCACCCTGTAACATCAATTCATCAATCTGCTGGACACAGTTCGCGTACTAGAGATTATCCGCAATCAATCCGCGATATGCAAAGTGAACCAGCTAGTTCACTTCATCAATCTGCTAGACACAGTTCGGGTACTAGAGAGCTTTCGCAATCGACTATTGGCATACAAAGTCAACCAACTACTGTACTTCATCAGTTGCCTGGATATAACTCACGTTCTAGAGAGCTGCCAAAATCAGTTTCTGACACGCAGAGCCAACCAGCTGCGGTACTTACTCAGTCGGCTGGGCAAGATCCACATACTGGAAAGTCTCCGAAATCTACTCCGGGTATTCAAAGTCAGCCAGCTACTGCACTTCATCAATCTGCTGAACACAGTTCGCGTACTAGAGAGCCCCTAAAACCGACCACAACTGACGTACAAAGTCAACCAGCTACTTTACTCCATCAGTCGCCTGGACATACCTCACGTACTAGTGAGGTCCCACAATCAATCGCTGACGTGCAAATCCAACCAGCTACGGCACTTACTCAGTCGGCTGGGCACAATTCACATCCTAAAGAGTCTCCGCAATCATCTTCTGATATTCAAGGTCAACCAGCAACTTCACTCCATCAGCCAGCTGAACACAGTTCATATCCTCGAGAACCACCTCAATCCTCTCCCAGTGCATCTACCATCCCACCACAGCCAACCTTTGAGGAGCTTGCTCGTATCTCAACCCAACTAGTCCAAGATTTGCGTCGACCAAGTCCTTCTCCGTGGCAAACTTCGAATCTGCGAAACACAATGTCCTTGACACATCCAACTTTTGATGCCCCAGTAAACAACAGACATGTACCTGCGCAGCAAGCAGAATGGGTTTTGGTTCCACGAGAAGTTCTCAATTCTTTGCTCTCTAATCAACGAGATTCCGCTTTCCAAGTCACAACATACACAAGTCAAGTACCAAATGAGCCTACGCCGGCGGCAAGCCCACGACAATCGACTCTGCAGACTCAAATGCCACTCCGTCGAAAAGCCGAGGATTCGAATGCTTTGGAACCAGCAAGAGCCCTTCTCGCAGATATGTCAATGACTCACAGAAATAAACGAATCAAGACCGATCCACAATAAAGCAATTGATCAAGCCGTCGAGCCATCAGGCTATAGTTATTGTTGCAATCAAGGCTCATGATTATCTTATTGATTCGTGGCAGTGTACTCCCTTCTTCAAAGATGTATTATAGAATTTCCAAGCAAGCAATCTGGGGGGGAATATGGAGATTTTGCTCAGAGCACGCATAAGTGAACTCGTTCCATTGGTTGAACGAAGTGTGCTGAGCCCTTTTCCGTAAATTTCTGAATTATTGTACTTTGTGTAGGAAAATAACAATCATTCGCCTGACGTGCTTATTATTTGTTCTATTGTGAGGTGCGTGAAGATGAAGATGAAGCCATGTTTGAACCGCTCAAGGCACTGCTGTCCCCTTTGCGACAACTCGGAGCACCTTGGCGGGTTTCTGACATGCGTGTGCTATGGTAACCACTCGAATGGGGATTTGCGCAGACTTTCGTAATGGCTGAGCCGTACGTAGATTTGTGGATGAGGTTATGGTGGTCATGGTTTATTAGTCTTGTTATTGTATCATATATATATGTGCTTTTGGGTTGTGAAGTGTGGAATCTGAGATGGGATGTGGAATGTGGGAAGAACAGGATGATAGTATGTAGATGTAAATCTATCTAGATCACTAGGCACCTAGCAGGACATGAATATGCTTGATCATCTCGACCAGCGGTTTGAGGAAGATAGAGCTGACGTCCCCTCCACCCCCTATTTTAGGCGAACATTTACGAGCTTTGACACTGGTCCTCTTTCAAAAATCAAAACCTCTCCCCTTCTCCTCCTCCCCCCCAAAAAAAAGAAAGGAAAAAAAAGATATACTATAATCTTTTTTCTACCTAGAGAGAATTAGTATCCAACATTTTTTTTATTTCAGGAATTAAGGAGGAACTTACTTTTATATACGACCGAGCGGTCTGACGCTTGACCAGGGCGCGTCCAAATATTTTCGGGAGGAAACAGTTGTGTGTGCTGGCGCTTTTGGGAGTTGGTGCATATGGGAGCACACACTAACTGACTGGGCCAGGCGGGCAGGTTACCAGTTTTGATGGTGGTGGGTGTGGTATTTGGAGATGTGAATGTTGTTTTGGGGGTTTTGTGGGGCTTGGGGTTAGGCGAGGGGTGGTGATTGGGTGCGGGGAATGCTCGGGGGTGGTCAGGTGATCACATTTCGAATTTCTACTTGCATTCTACGGGGCCCCAGGGGGCCATTTGATCATGAAGATGTTGAGTATAATGTTTGAATAGCTATTCGCGTCCTTCAAGAATTATAATCATGCCTTCTCAATTACAGCTCAAGGAGGATATCTCCACGCTCGAACCATGTGACCCCAACCTCTTTATTTCTCACCCAGTTCTAGCCTCTGAATTACTTCCTACCAACCTAAAGCTTCTGCCAAACCCGAGTACAAGATTTATTCATGACGGCTATTCTGAAATGGGCTAGAGGTGCCATTAGATGGGCACCCTCCCCACCACGTGTATACCCGATCGTGAAGGTTCTCTTGATCAATACATCCGATAAGATTGAAGAAGAAACCTTTGGGATTGAGCGGTACTATCCAACCCGAATCGGCGAAGTTCTTTCCTCTCGGTACCAAGTTGTTGGAAAGCTCGGGTTTGGGAATTCGTCAACGGTGTGGCTTGCTAGGGACTTACAGTGCGGGATGCTATTCTCGGATATTTAAAGAAGAAGGAAGCTGATTGCAAACCAGAGCCCATCGTCATGTAGCCGTTAAGGTCTTTACGAATGATAACAAGGATACCGATGAGATTGCCACCTATAAACACCTTAGCCAAGGAAATAAATCCCGTTTGGGCTACCGCTATATTCGAACAGCGCTAGATTCCTTCGAATTGGTGAACCGTGGGTCGAAACACCCATGTCTTGTACATGAGGCACTATGGGATAGTCTCAGGACGATTCTCGAACGGAGTGGTCGAGATAGACTTACAGAAGAACTCCTTCGGATTAATCTTCAGCGTTTATTTCTGGCATTGGATTTTCTGCATACGGATCGGAAGTTGATTCATACAGGTTTTTATCACTACTCTTTCATTCCATACCGTCTCCTAACTTTTCCAAATTCAGATATTAAATCGGATAACATCCTACATCTCATCGAAGATACATCCATTCTTGGAGCGTTTGAGGAAGCCGAGTTTTCTCACCCATCTCCCAGAAAGAATGCTGCGGATCGAGATGTATATATGTCCCGAATGCTAGACATGCCAAAGTCTATAGGCGAACCAGTCCTTTGCGACTTCGGAAACGCAGCCGACGGGACGAAAGTCAACAACTATGATGCTTATCCCGATGTCTACAGGTGTCCAGAAGTGATGCTCGGTTTCCCTTGGAGTTACAGCGCTGATATTTGGAATGTCGGTGCTATGGTCAGTCTCTTTCCCGCTCAAAATTTACTTCACGAGTAATGATTTTCTTTCATTCACTGACCTGGCTGTAGATCTGGGATATATTCGAAGGCAAACACCTCTTCACAGGACAAGATCCCAAAAAAGGACGCTACATGACTCGTGCCCATCTAAGAGAACTTATTTCCATCCTAGGACCGCCCCCATTGGAGCTTATCAAACGAGGTAGGAGATCGGCGGAGTGGTTCGATGAGAATGGGAAATGGCTTGAACCAGATGAGAGCCAGCCAGACCGCTTACCGCTACTGGCGAGCAGTAGTCTTGAGGCTGTGGAGGAGAATCTTGATGGGAAGGATAAAGAGATGTTTCTTCGATTTGTGAAGTCGATGTTACAGTGGGAACCAGAGAAGAGGAAGACTGCGAGGGAGTTGTATGATGATCCATGGCTACGTCGATCACAAGGATGAGTTGTGAGATGTGGTTATTTTATCTTTTAGAGAGACCAGAAGTCTAAAACTCAGAGAGACAATTAGTTTGTGCAGGTAATCCTTGAAAGTTCTGTAAATAGAGCGGTATAGCAAATCTGATTTTTCTAGAATGCTTGAGGAAGCTGTTTTTGAAGGGTATGTATACGGCATCCTGAGTCTAGAAAACTAGAAGTCTAGAGAGATTAAATCCTAGAACGTAAATCCTGGGGGTTATATTGAGTATGATTAAAACGAGATCACGGAATCTCTTTGGCCTCTAAAGGATTACAAGCTCATTCCTTCTACGAATACATCTCTCCATTTGAATGGGCATCAGTTGGGATCTTACTACAAAATTTACTAGTAGAAGATTATAGTTACGAGGAGACAAATCGGTACTTTCCACCAAGACGTCGCACCAGTATAGATATCTTATATGGTTTATATCTTACTCACTAACCCAAAATCAAAGACACCAGGGTAACGAGAGATCCAAATCTCTGTTCATATAGGACTTAACATCGCTGAAGAAATGCTAGAGAGGAAAGAATATAAATATTTTTCTCTATATAGAAGCTGGCTATCTGAATCCCTTAGAGGAAGTGGACCTTGTCGGAAGGCAGCTGAGCGTAACGTTTACCTTCGTTACAATGTATACTAGCTACTAACAGGACCGCCGCTGGTCTGTTCCTACTCATGGAGTCTCACGAATCATTACAAGGCAAATGAAACCCACCCAGACCTGGGCACGATAACGATATATATCGGATTATCGCGATAAATATCGCGATATATCGTAATATATTATTCGACAATACTAATATCGATCGTCGAAAAAGTGACGATATTAATATTTTGTACCTAAAATTAGTATATTTTAGGGTATTTTTAGGGGTGTTTTTAGGTGTTTTTAGGGTTAATTTAAAGTAAGAATTCGATTATTATAAGAATAAAAGATAATACTAACAATCGATTTATTACTCTTACTTAATAATAATACCTTCCTTATTAATTACTACCTCCTCCTCCTTGTTAATATCTAGTATAATACCCTAGCTTCGTAAGTATAATATATATTAAACGTTTATACTATAAATTAAGCTTCTTTTCTAAGAGATTAGATTTCCTGCCTAGCTAAAGACTTATTCTAATAGGGCGCTTATTACTAGAATTGTAAAATAATCTAGAGCTATCTATATAATTATTAGGAAGTTATTCCGGTAAGACTATAGGAATCGACGTATATCCTCCGGGCTCGAGTTTAAATTAATTACTCCCTCTTCTAGCTACCTATTAACTTTGTCCTGTCGGATCGCTAGTATTATAGGATTGCTAGCTTAATAGCCCTAAAAGGGGTTATTTTAAGACTTATCCTTAATTAAATACTCTAATAATAGTAATAAATTAGATCTTAAATTATTATTAATTTAAGCTTAAATCGCTATCTTACAAGTAATTCGTATTTTATATATAGCGATATTATCGGTACAAGTTTTATAGGCCTTATAGACGTACTTAAAGTAAGTCTTTAACTTTTTATAGTTAGGCGTATCTATACTACCTACTACTTTATAAAGATATTTAAGAACTTATAGTTTATACTATAGGTTATAAATAATTACTATAGACGCTTGTTATATAGCTATATACTCCTTATAGTACATGTTTATCTTATCTAGGGCGGCTTTTACTATAATTTAAATAATCGGTTACTTATTATTATAAACCTAGATATTAAGTTATTACTAGAGCTATAAATATTCCGGTATTACGTTATAAAGTATAGGATATTACTTAGCTTATATTTAAACTATAGGATAATAAAAGAGATCGAAAAACAAAGCTATATCCTTAAGAGTTTTCTAGTCCGAGTTATCTAGAGTTTTATATAGCTTTATAGACTTGTCCTACTATTGTTTATATAGGATAGACTTAATCGTAGGTACTATCTTTAGCGCGGCGGATAGTATACGATTAGTAGAATTCTATTATACTAGTATATTAAATATAAGCTTAATAAATATTATCTTCTTCTTTTTATATACTTCTTTTAGCTTAAAACAAGCGATCTTTTGTAATTTAAAAATAAGATAAAGGTATCGAAGTTTATAGAAGGTATCGAGCTCTTAAAGGCTACTATCGAGGTTAGGAGTTTATAGTATTATATTATTATAGGGTAGAATATATTCGGATCTATACTACTATAAGACTACCTTAATAGCTTTAAGAGCTTATAAAGTTGTTAGTAAAATACTAAGAAACTTATAATTTATAAAGGATCTTTTAGTATAGCTAGGTAGAACTTAAAAAAACTTACTAGCTTAAATACTAAGATTATATATATACGTATAATAATACTAATTACTATCTATATAATTAAACTTAAGCGTATATTATAATTACTTATTCTCTAGAAGTAAATCCTATTAATTTATAACTTCTACCTTAAATACGTCTAGTATAGTATTATTTAGCGCTATATTATCCTTAGTAACTAATAGAATTAAGTATATAATATTTAGGTAATTAGTAACCTCTAGGAGTTTTATTATAAGTACTTGTCCGTTATATAAAGGATTAGTTATTTTAATAATATTAAAGAGTATAAATTTAAAAGTAAAATTATAATTAGACTAGTACGCTATAACTATAATATAATTAAGCTTATTATTTCTAGACTATCTATTAGTTATAAGCAAAATACAACTACTTAAACTAATATACTCCTATAATTTAATTACTAATAAATCCTTACTACTCTTATACCTTATATATAAATCTTAGACTAAAGTCGTTTATAATACCTACTTTATATTTAAGGATAAAAAGGTAATAAAATCTACTATTTCCTACTATATAATAAGGTTAAAAGAAAAGTTATTTTTAATAATTAAATTAATAAGTAAGAGTTAATACTATTTATTATAAGTTTATAAATCTACTAGTATATTAAAGATACTCTTTAGCCTATTCTTTTACTCCTTAGCTATCTTTAAGGCTTGTTCTATTATAGGAATAGATAGATAGTAGTAGAGATAATAGGTCTTATAGTTTCTAGTAGTAATAACTTTTCGAAAGATTTCCTTAGAATAAGAACAACTAGGCTAGGTATAATAGATTAGTAAATTATTATAGCGTTCGTTAATTATATAGTATATATATAAAGGATTTAGTAGACAAAAAATAAAGGTATTTAAGTCCTTAACTTTTAGGGCCTTCTTTTAATATAGTAGAGGTAGTATAGGCTTATTAGCTATTATATCGGCCTGTAGTTGTTTTAGTAATGTTTCGCGACCTCTAGGAGGCTCTTAGTAAGGTAAACTAGGTACGGAATTAAATAGAGGTATATTAGTTAAATAAAGAGCGT
>LT855413.1:1806747-1819136 GCA_900184765.1 Hymenoscyphus fraxineus | reverse complement strand
ACCAAAAGCCTTTATAAGAGGGTCTGAAACTGAGATAATTAAAGCCTAAGGAGCCCAGGGAGCTAGGGTAAATAGAGTATACTAATTAGCCCGGGTCCGGATTTACAGATTTTCTATATTATATATAGCAATAATCGATATTATATTAGATATCGTTAAAAAACCGATATTGTATTATTAATATATTTATAATACGATATCGATCGTAGGAGGCCCGATATAGAAACGTTTATATCGTGCCCAGGTCTGAACCCACCTAAACCTTCGAAGGATGTACTGTCGATCAACTAATGTAGCAATTCCCAACCAGACTCCACCAGAGACACAACATTCAAAATCCATTATTGAAGAATAAGACACACATCATTTCATAGCTAGGCAGAATCCGCCCGAAATGATTGATATGCTAGAGGTTAAACTCCGTGCTGTAACAATACCATCTACTATCACTTCCCAGTACAAGTATAACTATAACCGCAGCAGCACGCAGAAGAGTTCTATATATGAGACCTTAAGAATCTGCTGGGTACTACCAGAAGACCTACGCATAAGTGAAGCACGGTGCATGCCCTGACTTCCTCACAATGGAACCTACAAACCCAAATCCTCCCAGAAACCAGAGAGAGCCACCCACTCACACAAAAATCAAATACACAAAAATCAAAATCGACATCCAACATCTACCGTCGAACTCCCACTTATCATCGACGTAAGACCCATATCTTCAACTCCCTTCCCGATCTACCCTCCTAGGGAACTTTATCAAAAGCAAAACTTATTGTAGATCCATCCCGTTTCAAAGGCGAAGGGGGCTTGTCTCCGTCTAATGAGTGGCTCATCAGTAATGCCGAATTGTATTGATTCGAGGATGAAGGAATACCGTTACATTTTTTTTGGTAGCTACAATCGCTGCACAAGATCGCACGTCGAGTTGGGCACCTACCTGCAGCTGGCAAGGGGACTGTGTAGGTATATACTGAACTGAGAGAATCCTGCGAGCTTGTGTATAAGCTCAGCGGGAGAGGGAGAAGCCCCAATTGAGTATTGCAACGGGAAACGTAAGGAGAGAGGGACCCTCGTTTCTCGCCAAATTTTGATAGAAAGAATTGTAATATCAACAAGGGAAAAGATACGAACGTAGGAGCATGACAAAAAATTCATTCAAATTTCGTTACCTACATATACACATCCTACCTACGAGTACCTCACAACTTCGAAAACACAGTCCCCACAACCCCACCACCCTCAACCAACGTACTCTTTTCCCTGACCCAAGCTCCCAACCCCCTTCTTCCATTCTCCACCCCCACGCCACTCATCTTCCACCCACCCACACTCATTTCGGCTGGGGACTCACCCCACGTGTTGATCCAAGTAATACCAGCCTCCAATTTTCCGATAATTTCATGGCATTGATTGATATCCTTTCCGAATACACCGGCTGCGAGTCCCATCTTGGTGTTATTTGCTCGAGAGATGGCCTCAGGAATGGTGTTATAGGGCAAGATACAAAGGACCGGACCGAAGATCTCTTCTGTGGTGATTTTCATCGAGTCCGTACAGTCTGTGAAGACTGTTGGTTGGACCCAGAATCCATTTTCATAGCCTTTCGGTATACGAGAAGGTTTCGTGGGACCACCATATAATAGCTTTGCCTTGTCTGTCTCCACGCCATGTCGCACGTAGTTAAGAACTTTCTTATAGTGTATTTCCGAGACCAAAGGCCCAAAATTGCTGTTTGGGTCCATTGGTTCCAAGGACCGAATGCAGTCCATCTTCTCTACCAACCTCTTCTCAAATGCAGCTTTCATCGACGCGGGAACGAAGACTCTAGTACCATTCGTGCAAACCTGTCCAGTGGAGAAGAAATTCGCCATCATCGCTCCGTCTACGGCATTTTCCAGCTCAGTATCGGGAAGGATGATGAGAGGACTCTTGCCTCCCAATTCCATGGTCACATATTTCATCCCTCCAGCTGCGGATGCTGCCACCTTTTGCCCTGTAGACACTTGGCCTGTGAAACTTACTTTGGCAATCTCTGGGTGCTTGGTAAGATATCCACCAACTGCTCCATCACCATGAACGACATTGAAAACTCCTGGTGGGACACCAGCTTCGGAATATATCTGCGCCAGAATTTGCCCATGTAGAGGAGTTACCTCAGATGGTTTGTAGATCATGCAATTGCCAGCAGCCAAACATGGCGCAGATTTCCACAAGGCAATTTGGATTGGGTAATTCCAAGCTCCAATTCCTACGCAAACTCCTAAGGCTTCTTTCTTTGTATATAACCACGCATCTGGGCGCAATTGGGTTGTCTCTCCATTCAGACCTCCACTCGCCACCAAGTTGGCAAAATATTCGAGAACGTCCGCACCGGTGACGACATCTACAGTGCTGGTCTCTGAAAATGGTTTGCCAGTGTCGTGCGTCTCTACTTTTGATATCTCATCATTTCGTTCGCGGAGAAGGGACACGGCCTTGAGAAGAATTCTCGATCGTACTAGAGGAGGAGTTTGTGACCAGGACGGGAAAGCAGCTTTTGCTGAAGCTATCGCAGAATCGATATCGGCTTCCGAAGCGGTCTGAATTTCTGCTAGTGGTTTTGCGGTGGAGGGGTCGATACTAGAAAAGGTCTTGCCGGAAGTGGCTTTCTGGGCTTGGCCATTGTAGTAGAGCTGTTGGGGGGCGTATTGGGTCATGGTAGTTTGGGTGTTGTTGGTGGTTGAGGAGAATGATCTGATCGCAAGAGTCCTTGCATATGGATAACTATAATTTCCTTGTTAAGGTACTGTAAGCCAAAGCAAAGTTCTTCATCGACTGGCGCATCTATCATATCAAGGCCGTTGTAACTTGTGATGAAACGAAACGCATACGTTTCTCCACTTGCCGGAATCGGAATCTCGCAATGGTTTTGGCAGTGACACTGGCCCTGCCTCCCAACATCATATCATCCGCAAAAGTTGCAGAAAGCAGCCAAGTGATGCCCAAGGATGGTGATGGATAAGAAGAGACGGAATTCTACCGACTTTCACTCGGTCTTGTCCGACGTTACGACGATGAGCTGGACGGCATACGGAATGTGGAATGTGGAACTCGATGTGGCTGAAGAGTGGAATCGTGAATTGCGGTGAGTAGCCTTGATAGTCCGGTTCAACTTGTGTCAGGATGATTGAGTAGGACTTCAAGGAAAGGATGGGATGACCATTTCTAGCCAAGGCAGTTCATCGGAGCGAGAGTTGAGCCGATATGCGAGCGTTACCGAGGCTAGTCCTCGAGCGGTGGTGGTATTGGTGGTGAGTGGTGGCGCGCCGTTGTTGGAGATTAAGTTTTGTCTAATTCCAGATCTAACAATCCGCGGGAAATGGAGCTTGATACGGGAGCTTGATATAGCTTCCTACGTCATGCAACCGAGGAACTGGGGTTATATGAGAAGTATGAGAAGTTACTTCTGTTTTCTCTTACTCATGGGTCCTTTCCAATAGTCCACTTGATCCGTATTCCCCCTGTTCGCAGGAAGCAACATTGTCAAGCGAAGGATTTTCTGGTGGGGCAGGGGGTCTTCCAGGCGCATCTACAGGGTCATCAGAAGCTCGATTAACCACTGAACTGTCTGGATTGCATCCAACCAAAAAGTCCAACCCAGCCTAGTCTCATGTGGCCACAGGCAAGCGAAGCGATGCCTAGGGATGACCCCCTGAATAAACCGCTTCTTTGCAGCGTACTCGAATAGCGTGGGTTGGAAGGCTAAGGTTTTCAAGTGAAAATATTCTCTCTCTCTGAAGTACGGAGGTAGGTACCGAGTAGATATGGCGTCATTTGGCCTGCTAATATTGCGGCGTGCAGGTACGCAGATATTTACAAAACTCAATCGGTTGGTTTTACATTTATTGGTTTTGTAGCTTCACGGGAGATGCTGGATAAATGAAGAGTGAGGTTTGAAGTTCAGACTAAAGTGTCTAAAATCGGCGTATCTTCTAAAAATACGAACGCAGCAGGGCAAAAGTATCCAAGTACCCCAGGATTCCGCGGATAGGGATCGGGACCGGGAAGCTTGGTGCCCCGGATATCAATAAGCAATTAGCCAACAATTCTTTCTCTCTTTGTGTCCGGACAACCTCAGTTATTCTATCACATCTGTCAGCCTATCTAAGCGTCGCACCAAGTATTTATTAGCTCTCTCCTGAACGACCGTTTTTTCTCCGCCTGTTCATCTGACCTTGCAATTCACCTTCTAACGGCTTCCCTCTAAACCTATCCAGGACTAAAGCTCCCCCCCTACGAACCTTAGTGGCGCCCAGTCTTCATATACCCACCCAACCAACTCCACATTGTTACCGGTCAGCTCACCCACCCACGTCTTCAGAAAAGACTTCTTATCGCTATCGTTCCATCTTATATCAAACGATAACAGTCAACCCAAGCTGGTTAAACTTGACAAAAACATTGCTTTGTGGTGTGAGGATCTTATCAAGTAATATCTCCTACGTGAAGGGATTGCAAGACCCAAATAGCACTAGTCCAGAGTTCTCTAAGCTGCTTCTTTTGTCCACAAAAAAAAAAGTCAATTGTCCATCCAATTGCAAATCGCACATCAAAGATGACTACCGAGTTTATTTCCTCTTCTCAAGTCGACGACTTTGACTATGTTATCGTGGGTGGCGGTACAGCAGGATGTGTAATCGCCAGTCGGCTTTCGGAATACCTTCCTCACAAGAAGATTCTTATGATCGAAGCAGGCCCAAGCGACTTCAACGACGACCGCGTGCTCAAGCTAAAAGAATGGTTATCACTTCTGGGGGGTGAACTCGACTATGACTATGGAACTACAGAACAGCCCAATGGTAACTAATTTACAATCCGCAATCTCTTTATCCGAGTATCTCAAAACTAACTCATCTCTAGGAAACTCGCATATTAGACATTCTCGCGCCAAAGTCTTAGGAGGTTGTTCCTCTCACAACACCCTGATCTCTTTCCGGCCTTTCGAATACGATTGCCAGGTATGGGAATCTTTAGGGTGCAGAGGTTGGTCTTTCAAGACCATGACCCGACTCATCGATAACCTACGGAACCAAATCCAACCTGTCCACCAGCGACATCGAAACCAAATCTGTAAAGATTGGATCAAAGCCTCCAGCACCGCTATGAACATTCCCATCATTCCCGACTTCAACCTAGAGATCCGTGAAAAGGGAGCTCTAGAAGAAGGTGTAGGCTTCTTCTCCGTATCATACAACCCGGATGATGGACGACGAAGTTCCGCATCAGTAGCTTATATCCACCCTATCCTCCGAGGTGCTGAGAACAGACCGAATCTCACCATCCTCACCGGTGCCTGGGTCTCCAAGATCAATCTTTCTGGAAAGAAAGTTATAGGAGTAAACCTCGCCCTGAAATCTGGTAGTAGACTCACGGTTTCACCCAAAGCAGAAACCATCATCTGCGCGGGCGCAGTTGACACTCCCCGTCTTCTTCTCCACTCTGGAATTGGTCCCAGAGAACAACTCACCTCACTCGGTCTCAAATCTCTCCACCATCTCCCAGGAGTTGGAGAGAACCTCATCGACCACCCCGAATCCATCATCATGTGGGAACTCAACGCCCCCGTCCCACCACAAACCACCATGGACTCCGACGCAGGAATCTTCCTCCGCCGCGAAGTACCCAACGCAGCAGTCACCAACACCGATCCCGTAATCAATCCCGCTCACCTCCCCGACGGAANACTTCCGCTACTTCACCGACCCCGAAGGCTACGACGCCGCCACCCTCGTAGCAGGCATGAAAGCAGCCCGCAAAATCGCCCAAGAAGCCCCCTTCTCGAAATGGCTGAAGCGCGAAGTCGCACCCGGGCCCAAGGTGCAAACCGACGAGGAACTGTCCGCGTATGCGCGCTCCGTAGCCCATACCGTGTACCATCCCGCGGGCACGACGAAGATGGGCGCGGACTCGGATGAGATGGCGGTGGTGGATGCGAAATTGAATATTCGTGGTCTCAGTGGTGTGAGAATCGCAGATGCTGGCGTGTTCCCCACGATGACTAGTATCAATCCCATGTTGACGGTTCTGGCTATTGGGGAGAGGGCCGCGGAGTTGATTGCGGAGAGTGCGGGGTGGAGGGGGAATGTGGAGGGGAGGGCTTTGTTGTAGATGTATTAGAGGCATTGGATATTGTTTATTTTTGGAAGTCCTTCACAGGATGATTTCGGGGAAGTGCTGTAATGACTTTGGTAGAGAAGAGAAGTTCTGGAATCTGGCTTTTGGAAAGGGAGACTTGGAAGTGGAATGGGATTTACGAACCCCGAACCCTCCTTTCTCGAAGAAGGTTTTGTTCATACGATAGAATGATATAGATGAGAAACATGTCCCTTTTCAGATAATCTCTTCAAGTGGCACTCGTGGGTGAGAGAAGGTTGTTCTCAGATGGATGTATATACATTCATTCTCCTCCCTCCTAATGATGAAAACCAACATCCGCGATATAAAGAATTCAAAAGTCGTTATCAGGCCTGGTGTGGAACAAACAACAAGAAATAATAACCAGAAAATAAGACATACATCATAGATTATTAGATATAGATATAGATATACAGTATAAGATATGAAAGATAACCTGTAATCGGCCCCAAACATCGCAACATATATTATTTCGGTTAAACCCCCCTTCCCCTTCCCCTTCCCCTTCCTCACCTCCTCACCTCCTCAAGCCACCGAGCCAACCAATTCAAAAAAAGAGGTGGGATATCATTTTGATAAAAACTAAATATTATATTTCTCGCCCGCAGGGCTTACTATCTACAAAGTCAGAAGCAATGGCACCTATACTAGGACAGACACCCATCGACCAAGTCGCTCTTTCTTCCAGGAAAAAAAAATCCAAAGTACGCCGCCAGTCCCCTGTTCCATCCAGTTCCACTGTAAAGGAGCGACCAAAAAAAACCAAAAACCAAAAAAGCAAATGCCCTGTGTTCTGTACAGCCAAGAATCGTCAAATTACAAATTTCGATATCCAAGCTTTCGATTACGCCTCATGCATATTTCCCCCCCCCGCGCGATGCTTTCTTTCTTCAAACATTTCGATCCCCGTTTGTGGTTTTTTCCAACCGTTGAAGTGTCCTGTCCTGTCCTGTCCTGCCGGTGTCGGGTTTTGATTTTTGCCAAAAGAAAAAAGATTCAGTATACAAACCCTCCGTAGTTGGAATTTCGGTTTCCATGTGGTTGTTGAACGTTGTACATGGCACTGGAATCTTGATCTTGGTAGATGGTGTTTCTTCGATCGTCCTCCATTAATGGTTCCTTGACTTCCCAGTTGTTTTGCTTCGTTCCAACGGAGAATTCGAGGTCCTCGCGGGTGATGGAGTCCCAGTACTGTAATATAAGTTAGTATCATGTTTCTAGATATGAACCTGAGAAATCAAAAGGGTAAACAAACCTTGTAAACCATCATGACTGCGAGCAAATTGCAAATGGTTGCAAAGAATAGCCCATCAAGATAATGTGCAACCGCATTGCAGATATCCTCACCAAAAACGTACAAGATAACCTGCCCCATGATCAAAAAGAACACTCCGAAAGTGATATCCCCCAATGGCCATCTATCTTCCAAGGTATTAACTACGAGGATGATTTGCATAACGATATATACCGCCAGTGCGATGGCATTAACCAAATACACGACCACAAAAAGGCCAATCGTTGTCGTAGGACCAAGACCAGCCCAGCTTTTGAAAGTCGCGAGACTAACCATAAAACTGATGATGAAGAAGGCGAAACTTATGGTGCGCATCATCCAGACCGATAGTGTAGTGCCATCCTCGTATAATTGGAAACCGACAAAGCCATTGATGAGCAAACAGACACATAGTGCTGATGTAAGCCCGAGTTGTACAGCAACAAAGTATGGATGGGCTTCATTGCCACTGGGGACAACACCAGAATCGAGAATGAGGGAGATAAAGGTGAGAGCCATGTAGAGGTAGAAGAAGGCAATGATCTCCTTGCGGCCTACGATGGTGCATGTCAGTACAAATACCTCGAAATCGATATCAACATGGCTCTGGAACATACCAACAGCAGTAAATTTACTCCGGACGTGCAGGATCATAATAACGGTCATGATGAGGGCGGCAATATGCATAAACGACGTAGCAGTTTGGAAGATAATGGTGTTTGCCAACTCAATATTACGCGCAAAACAATCGGCCTCAATCCCGTAAGAATCCGTAACTGTCGAGTAATGGCCGACGACGGCACATAATGGTATCTGTGCCTTTCGACATATCGAATCAAAGTCTCCGAAACCCATCTTGCCTATCCGATGCTATCCTTCCCGTAGATATATCTTCAGCTCTGCCTGCCCCTCCAGTCCTGATATTACTATTTGTATGGATGTTTTGCTGGGTTGGGGGATGAGCGAAAGCACCCTTTGATGCTGCTGCGGGCGCGGCCTCTGGAGAAGATTGCGATGTAGTGGATTATGCAACTAGGTGGTCAATTATTCCAATAGCAATAGCGAGTGGCGGTCGTGAGGAAGTAGCGATCGTGGAGCTCCTGCTATTGCTCAAGGCAAGGGCGGATGCGAATATTGAGTTTGCGATGGGGAGGAGTGAAGGCTTGTCGTCGCTACCAGCAACGCCCGAGCACCAGACGACGCTCGGATATTTGGGGATACGAGAGCCAGCCGATCACATGACCATTTAACCGCATTCCACCCGTGACAGTATTTATATCCGTATTCATATTCTACTGCCATTCAATCAATCAATGCAATCTTATTTGATTCTCAAGACTCAAGAGCTACGATTTATAGGTTCCAAGAAAGCTGGCGCACTAAGACCTTGCGGATATCATAACTCTGATCCCCTAGCGTGGTTAATGTAGATGAAAATCCTCTCTACTCTATCTCCACCAACATTTCCTGAAATCCTCAGGTAGCATGAATTCTGTCTTTGAAGAACGAATTTCCAAGTCTTGGTTGAGAAATTGCAGTCAAAGTGCACAAATTTCTCCTCTGCGTGCCACCACATACAAGTCATGTATTCCAGTTCGTGTCAGACCACAAGTTCTGGTCAGGTCAATTCAATATCAAGAGTCATCAGGAATCCATATTACAAACTTTTTCTCTGGCAATTGCCGCTGGTCATCCCACGCATCGTGAAGACGTGTGATCCCTAGGCAAGTAATGTAGCTCAGGTCTCACCTGTAGTGATGCCTCACACTGAGAAGTTGTCTTGAAGAACTCCTTACCACAACCCCCACCAACGAATGCCGACCCACTGTCCAGCATGTCTGCCATCGCCGATCTCTCTTTGAGGCACGACTTTTTTTCTCATTAATGACCCAAATCAAATAAAAGTTATCAACAACTTCTTCCCACGTCCATCCCAGCTGTTGTTTAGTTTCGCTCTGGATCGGGAGCCCACTCCAGATTATGCACGAAAAATTCCAATCGGATGCATGCACTCGCTATTTTGAGCATGGCGCATCTAGAAGGATGGACAGACGACAGGAAACATCATGACATTAAGCTCGGTGACTCGAAGCAGAGAAAACATAGGCGAAGAAGATAGTCATAAAAGTGCAAATTTCGGATGAAAAAGCTGGCGGGGTACAGGCCAGAAAACGACTCTGTACTACCTGATGGAAGTCAGATAAATCCCCTTGTAAAACACCAGCCAGCCTCGTTTGAAGAGGGGTATTGAAAAACAGACGAGCACATTTGTTTGGAGATGAAGGAATGTTGATTTGAGGAAGACACAGTAGGAGACGGGCGGTTGCATTGATTTGAGATGCAATATAACCCGGGGAAACGCGAGTAGGCGGCGAGGTTGGCCAAATCAGTTTATCATCCGTGTTCTCTCCTATGGCTGTGACTCCAACCCTGCCATGAAGGCATGTTTGCATACTGTACCTCTGGTGAAGAGAGTACGGGAACTCCAGATGCTTGCGTGGACATTGGAGTGGAGTGTCGGTGAACAAGCAGATAGTGTGAGAGGTGTAATTGTGTAACTCGGTCCGGTTGAGGGTGCGTGCGGAAGGCTGTTTGACAGGAAGGGATAACCATAGCGAATCATCAACTTCGAAATGGCTTCGCTTGGCATATCCAAGTGGACACATGGAAGTTGGTAGATTTACATTATTTGAAGATGCAAGTTCCTTCGAAGAATCCATGTTTTGAACTGCATATTGCGACGTTGGACGACACGGCTGACACACGACTGAACCCTCCTAGTAAATCACTTCCGTGGAATGAAGGGGAGCCCACCGAGGATGCGCATGACAGGAGACTCCATCCATTCTTGGTCGGTTCCTCCTTGTAGATTTGTATGTTGGTGTGAAAGAAAGTGTTTTGCTGTTCTGCCGGATCGGTAGCTGATGCACATATTCCTTTGGAAACAGGCACCTGGGCATGGGTGCTGCATGCAATGTTTGATGATACATGCGATGCTGGCTTCGAAAACATGTATAGCTTCATCGAACCGTAAGGATATGGAGAATATTTGTCGTAGATCCTGTGGCAGCAAACGAGGAAAGACCACTATGTTTTTCCATTTTTACGGGCAAAGAGAGTTAATTGGTCTGGTGAAAGCACCCTATATCGGAACTCAAGATGCCATGCTGACAGAATTCTGTAGGATTTTACCGAATGTCTGGGCTGGATAGCCATCCTGATTTGTAGTTTGATATCTACTCATTTCGCCAATCCTCCTCCATGACGACCAACCCCACGTAAACCCCAAACGCCGCTTTGTGGCTGCTGTGTCAAGTCAATGGCCATTGGTCCTTTGTCATCTTGCACCGAATCTATTGGCGGCGTTTGCATCTTAGATTCCGGGTGATCTGGTATCCCAACTTCCAATCGACAACTTGCAGGCAGTACGGCTATCCTTGAAATTGATATGAAGAGCAGAACCGAGGATGTCTTGGGGCCCTGCCAGCCTGGCCCGGGAAGAAGACAGTGCGGAAGGAATTTCCGGTTCTTGACATTTTTAACCTCCAGTCAGCACTTGGAGAGACCTCTCGCCGAGGATTTCGTGAACGAAGAGATATAATTGGCATATCGATTGTCGTTGTTGTTGTCAAATCGAAACCAATCCGCTTGGGCCTTGAACCATGACCTATCCCACAATAATCTCATCACTCACAACCTGGCATATCTCTACATGGATACGGCTGAAAAGCATGCTGAACGCTTGACGCCAACAAAATGAATGACCGGACTGTACCAGTAATTTCTCTGAGCGAGTGGGTACTATATCAATACGGATTATTGTGCGATCCCGAATAAGTGACTGCTAGAGGTCTACTACCAAGGAAGGGAACCCGCTCTATCCGGTTCAATAGCAGCAGCACCTTCTGGATTCTAATTCTGTGAAGCCCGAAAAATTGTCACCATGTGATGAGGTGATACGGGACCAGCTGTCGTGGCCTTGTTGGTGACTGAGCCTCCTTTTTGACTAACTGAATCACCATGGCCTCGATAGGTGGTCTCTGCGGGTAAACGCCACACATGGACGGTGGACACAGGTTGAAGGTTACATGGCGCTAGAGGCTAGAGTCTAGGAAGTGTGCGGTAGGAGTACCGAGATACCCCCAAGCAGAAGATGATTATTTTACACTTCCCCTCAGCTGGCCTGGGAGTCTGGGACAAGGCGCATGACGCTGGCGATAATGCCTTGACCCCAGTGTGAGATTTTGGTGGTGGTGGTGGTGCTTGTTAGTGGTTTGGTTAGTACGGAGTACTGCGAAGTAGCTAGGTAGTAGTGGTGTAAAAGGCAATGCTTGTCGAGTTAGAACATCAAATCGGAGTAAGAATCTACAGTCATGGTACTGTACCGTATGGTACTACTCCGTATGGTACTACTCCGTATGGTACTACTTCCAAGCAGGTACGATTGAGTCCCAGGCGGCAATATGCCTGGGCATCGAGTGACCTAGGTCGTCAGTCGTCATGGCCCGCAGTGAAAGGATGCTGTTGTCGTAATGCTGCCGTCTTGGACCTTGGACCTTGGACCTTGGTTCATACTTCATTTGGATCATAGAGTACGGAGACTGCGTAGGCAAGGAGAAAGTGTCTTTTCTCTACTACGTACAGTACTCGTACGTACCAAGTAAGTACTTACGCACGTCAACGATACGAGTACAGATGCCGAGCTGGGCTGCTGGGTACGATCAAGAAGATCACCCTGACTCAGAAGGGGGCGAGGGGGAAACGGCAAGTCACACTGGGAATTCAAAATCCAAGCAAAAATGGAAGCTGCTCTTGAAGCATGGCGGGTGAGAAGAGTACTGTACCGGTACGATACGGGAGTACAGAGATAAAACCAACAGCGCACGGCTGCCCTACATGCGTGGGTGGGAAAAGAATCCACGGAGAACGGAGAACG
>LT855413.1:1771742-1805918 GCA_900184765.1 Hymenoscyphus fraxineus | reverse complement strand
GAGGGTCCTCTCGGTTGCAAACCCAGTCCCCCGCCCTCCTTCGGGTCCAATGGAATGGCCGCAAAGCACCAAGTGAGAAGTACATTTAGCAGTTGGGGAACTTGGGCTCCACTTGTTGGTGCACTTCAAACTTTCGAGGCAGACGCAAATTGGACCTCGTGCAGCCTTATCACGACTCATCACGACTCCATTTTCAACGCCACGCCCTGCCGGCGCAGGCGGACCAAGCCAGCGAGCGAGTGCGTGTCTGACGATATCAAGCTGGCACCACAATCCAATCTACTGTCTACAAAGTCTTCGGCACCAGCATCTCGATCTCTCCTTCATGCTCATCATCACGTCCCGTGTAGGCGCCCAGAGAGATAGTCTGGCTGTAATGCGGTAGTCTCATCGTATCCGGTCAGGGCGGGCTATTTCTGCGAATGTCGCAGTTGCTCGTTGGGTGCCGAGGAAAAGCAATCATCATGACCACGACGACACTCCGTCTCCAAAGTGAAAATCTTCCTCTAGTAGAGTTACTTTTTATTGGATTGGAGCAGATGATCGTGCTTCGCTCAAACAAGGGCAGGGACATGCTTTCCGCCACCACCACAGTTTCTGTTTCTTCTTGCCAAATGCGAAATGCAAAATGCAAAATGCAAACGACAAACCCACTCACTCAACCATTATTGCAGGTCGCCACCAAAATGCCGAATATCACGCAGACATACGGAGTAATGATGGAGTCGAAACATTTACGAACTCTCCTAGTAATAAGCCGTCCGAATTTCGACCGACGGCTAAAACGAGAAAGCCAATCCATTATTCAAGCAATGCGCTGATGTGACCCAACAAAACTAGCCAGCGCTTTTAGTACTTTCTCCGCGAAAATGATAGTGTCAATATCAATGATATCAGCCCATAGTGCCATGCAGCCGCGGGATTATTATTACGGGGACACTGGTTTCTGAGTACTTCGTACAATAATAGCATGGCCTGGCCTGCAATCCTAGGGCTTGCTTCACATTTTCCGCCCCGAACGTAGCCCAATCCAGTGCTTTCCACCTTTTTTTCCCACATCATCAGCGATTCAGCCCCCTTGTCTTGCGTAGCAGCTTCGTGATCGTCGTCAATTCAAATCCAACTGAACTCCCTTGCACAAAATATACGGGATGCACCCTCAAAGTGTACGAGGAAAGTACCCGTAATTGGCGCAGGCAGTAGGAAAGAAAAAGGGATGAGTCTCGGTTCATATCAGCCTGATCTCAAAACCCAGTGTTACTCTTCACCACCACGCAACGGAGACACACACACACACACACACACATGCACTAAATGCCAACAAACCCGAGCAAAGTAGGCAGGGGAAACTCGGCCTTTGACAAAGTTTGTTGCCTTGCCAGTAGGAAGATTGGGCTCGGCTTCCGTTGATTTGTTGCCGAGAATTTATTGTTATTATTACTTTTTTTCCGTCGTGAGTCTGAAGTTATTAATGAGGGGGCAATTTACGAGCTTTGTTTGGCTTGCAAGCCTTTGATGAACTCACCACGACTCACTACTAGGGCGGGCCCAGATGCTGGGAAGGTGTGTGGTCGGCGGATTCGTTTTGGCGTGAACCAAGGATTGCTACAGATTACACCAGATTTTTCTTTGTCAATAACGACACCCATCCTACGCTAACGGCATCTCACTCTTCCTCCGTGTCACCCTTTGCTCCAACAATTCCACCATCCAATCAGGGACCCGCTAGAAATAGTACCTCCCCAGCTCCGAGACCAAGACAAAAACCCCCCCAAACAACCCCGGCATTGCTGCTTCAAGCTTATTGCAGAGGACCGTGTCCAGCGGAAAGAACAAATTTGCTCTAAAGTGAGTAGCAGCAACGCTAAAACGCCCCTATTGTCACTGAATACACTTTCATTATTGCACGCCGCAGTAAACGGTGGCCTTCATCCTAACCGATCTTGGTCACAAATGATTTATTCTTTATGCAGGAGTGTATACCCAGGACCAGGCTTCGCTCGCGCATCCAAGACACGAGCTTTCCTGAACGGAAATCCATTTCTCGATGCTCCGGTTAGTGCAGTGTGTACGTGCCCCGATGGTGATTGGCGCATATGTGCGCTGCAACTATGGGACTTTGCGAAAATAATTCCAGATGGAACACCAACGCCCCGTCTTTTCACGTCGTTTTCTCGCCTTGACTTCCTTGTCGAGAAGACTCAGAGTGTGTTGCCCAGGCCATGCCGGTGGTCGTGCGTGCGTGATTGCTGATGATTTCCAGCCCAAGCCGCGCTTCGTGATGAGCCAAAGGGTGGGAGGAGAGACGGACGCTTGGAACGGAGCGAAAAAGGTGTTGCCTCCACGCAAGCGGAACGCAGCGTCGATTGCTTTGTTAGGAGGTGATAGGCACGAGGCACGAAGCCCGGGGGAAGGCTGGGTGCTATTGGTTTGCATGATGGCAACGACGACAACACCATGCTATCATGGCAAGCCAGGCACAGCTGTGAGCTCACCCTCACCCTCACCCTCACAGCTCAAGCGTGGAAGCGGCATGCTCGATCCAGGCAGTGCGGGCGGCACTATCTATCAAAAGCAGAAAGGCGGTGGGTGTGAGTACAAGCATAGCAAAGCAAAGCAACAAGCAGGAAAGAGACCTGCTTGGAATTCCGGATCCTGGTAAATTGATTTGATACGATGATGTGGTGGGAGAACTTGACACCCATGGCAAAGGCGTTCCTCTGGCATGGTTGTTTTATGATTGATTTTATTGCCCGGCCTGGCTGCTTGTACGGTACGGATCCGTGAGCGAGCGAGCGAGCTCTCAACAGACAGTGCTGGAAGGTCCTCGTGTCTCCTGTCGGTGGTGCGGTACGGTGCGGTGCCCTTCTGTCCCATCCTGGGTCTTATTTCTTACTCCTAGACCCCTACCCTTGCCTTGTAACTTTTCTGGTGTCTGGCTTCCGTCTGGCTTGAAGGCGATGCTTCCTTGACTTGACTCCTTGAGCCACCCCCCTCCACCCCGGCCGCTACTTCCAGTGTCCACTGCCCAGCCCACTCATACTCGCTCCCTAACCCACTTCAGCCCCCTGCTCGCAACGCCCGCAGCTCACTGGCTCAAATGCAATCGGCCTCTACTCCTGTGACATCAACCGAGAACGACTGACTTCTTTGAGATCAGCCTCCACTATTTGCAACATCATTATTCACCATTGATTTTGATTGACCTTCTCCTCCTGATCTGGAACCCATTCCTGTACTTGTAGAAATTGTCATTCCTCGCCTGCTTTGTTTCTCCCGCCCAAGAATTAGTGTCGTGCTTTAACCGCATTAGACCTCTAGCCTAACCGAGACAAGTCGAGTTCCTCGTCCATACCTCATAATTACTTTCCTGACGAACTTGATTAAACGCTCCTCGCCCTTTCCCCTTCAAAAACTCGAAACTACGGAACAATCGCCCATTCCCAATTTTTCACAATCATCTAAACAATTTCATAAATACCCTTTCCAACACTTTACTGGAACTTGCCCTCTGCAACTCTCAGTACCTGCGGTTCCCCTTCATGGCTCTGCGGTAACGTCTCTACGTCCGGTAGTTTTGGTTGGTTTTCTAGGGTTTTAAGGCTAGACAGTTTGGAGCGGAGTGCTGGAAGCTCTGGGAGTATTTGATCCAGGTTCCACTTCGAGAGTGAAGACAATTCGGGATAGCGTCGAAAGAATACCTACCCACGACCACCATTTACCTGCACCCTGTCCAGCGACTCTCTCAAATACCTTCTCCATGCATCGAACAGCTACAAGACCAGCTCCTCTCGATTTCCCCCTCTCCTCTACCTATCCAACTTACAGTGTCGACAAACTCAGAACTCTGGACCACTCGCCGTCTAAGCATACACCAGTTTATTTCCAGGCTCCTGTCAAGGCCGGCCTTCATACACCACCTGAAGACGAGATGGGAACTACATACCAACACCCGCAATATAACCCCTACGCCAGCCGACCAGATTCGACTTATTCAAACTCAGCAACTGTGACTCCCGGAAGTAGCTATGGAGGATGTTCAACAGTCAGGCAATATGCGGTACCACATCCACATTCAACACTGAACCAACTGTCCGCTCCCACAGCTTCACTTTTGCGAAATGAAAATCAGATGTCTCAGCAGTCTTATAGACGGCCAACAAGTCCCCTCTCATCGACTAGGTCAACTACATTAGCCCCAGAAGAAGAACCGTCTCCCAGGCCAAGCAGCAAAAATGATTTGATACTAGCGGGCCTACAAATTCCGTCTTCAATAAATAATAGTGGTGGAAGTCTTGCAGAATTTGCAGCTCAAGTATGTGTGCTATTCTTATTTAGCTGATGGGCATACACTAACACACCCTCACAGATTACTTGCCTATTTTGGTTTGAGTCGACAGAAACTCTCAAGAAAGCTGAAAATGTCGGTATCTCTTCAGGTACAATAAATCGACTGCGAGACGAAGCTCTACCATCCAGCGGATTTAGAAAATGGGTTGTCACAATTCTTTCGACAACGCAGGTTACACAGAATGTCATCTTGCTTGCTCTTTTGTTCATCTATCGACTGAAGAAAATCAATCCCGCTGTCAAGGGAAGAAGTGGTAGCGAGTATAGATTACTCACCGTGGCTTTGATGTTGGGCAACAAATGTAGGTTTTGGAGGACATGTCAGAAATAGGACGTGCGCTAAACTTATCTAGTTCTTGACGACAACACCTATACCAATAAGACATGGGCAGAAGTTTCCGGAATATCGGTCACTGAGATCCATGTCATGGAAGTCGAGTTTCTTAGCAACATGAGATACAGCCTGTTGGCATCAAAAGAGCAATGGCAGGAATGGCAAGAAAAGCTAGGAAAATTCTGGATCTACTGTGATGAGGCTGCAAAGGCACCCGTTCTACAGATATCGCCACAAGCACATGCAGCTCTCCCACCTGCGTTGCCATCACCACCAAGCTCGATGCAGAACTCGCCTCCCTCTTTAAATAGCGGATATAGAAAATGGGAACCCGAACCAGGAGCCTCCTCTTCAAATAGTACAGGATCCCATTATAGCCAGCAATGGCCCGCCAATTATGGTGCTACTGTATCCACGCATGCTCCAACGATGCCAGAGCATGATTTGGGCTCTTCTGCTCGGAAACGTAGTTACGAGGGCAACTTGGAACAGCCAGCCAACAAGCGTGTCACGAGACCTACTCCCAATGGGGTAGCTGCTTCGTTCCCCTCAGCCACGGCACCTAGAAGAAATGAACTTCCTCGACTACCGGTCCCAAACTTGACCATTTCAACAAGCCAGCCCATGAGCAGTTACAGCAATCCTTCATCCGCTTTATCACAGAATGTGCCCCTCCTACCACCCCTCAGCGGCAGCCGTTCCATGGCGTCGGTATTTCCTTCCACGCCATCTTGGCCTCCTAACCTACATGTCTTAACACCAACTGGACCACCTAGCCAACATGGAACACCAAACGGAAATGGTTACTCCACTCCTTCACGCCGAACGAGTCCTCGCTCGGTTCAAGATTTATTGTCACTTGGTTCTTCACCTGTCTCCGGAAATTTTCCAGGGCATAATCCCGGCCATATTTCGCCCTCATTCTTTCTCCAACAGCGGAATTCTCCATACAAACCAGTTCGGCATGTCAACACTCTTCTGTACCCACCACCTTCTGCATCAATGCACGGTTACTCCGCCAATGTTGACCAGATGCACTATCAACCACTTGGTCGACGCAATGATTACCGTCCTGGCGTTGTGCCTGAATACGCTTCTCAAGGACCTTATCAACAGTGGCCTGTTTTACCACAACCTAATTTTCACGCTTAATTACAAGATCGCTTCTTTTGACCTAAAGATTTCTTACATTTGAAAAAAGACCGGGCCGAACACCGGATGCTTACGTATTTTTCTTTCCGGGGGGGTTTTTTTAGAAAGCAAAAAAGCCAAGGCCAGTCAGAAAAACTGGGGTTGGCATCACTGCATGTTCATGGCGTTACACATCATCATTCAACTTTGTTTTTTCGACAGCGAGACTCGACAATGTCCCTGTTTTTTGTTAATTTCCTGATATACCAACATTATTTTCACCACCGCATGGATTCGGAGTTTGGGGGACCATCGAGCTTCGAGGCTTTTTTGGTCCGAGGCTGCCACTTGTATTCGGCTTTTGTTTTTTTTCTCGCCCCTGGAAATGGGGGGGCTGCCATCTCCTGGTTTGGGGGCAAATGGATTGAGTGGTTAGGATACATAGGATAGATGGCGAAGGCTGGAAGGAAAGGGACAACTACGTCTGGATACCTGCCTATCTGTCCATCGGATGGGGCGAGTTGGGCTTGGTGGGAATGAAGATAGTTATTTGATCGCGCCACGACTTGGAAGTAGTCCACGAATTTGGGTCTGGTGGTGAACCGGAATCAGAAAATATACTATCTTTATCATATGATTATAAGGCTCTCGCTGCTTGGGTGCTATGCTGTGATTTTATGATTCGTTATCCGGTTTCATTGTCGGGCTCGGGGTAAGTAGAAAGTAATGATATGCAATGCGGATCTCGGGTGTACTGTATGGGATTCGATTCTTAACGATTTGGTGATTGTGATTTCATCTCGTAGCTCTTTCACATTACAGCTATGGGTGTCTGGTGTTTTTACTTTTCGGTCCCCGTCTTCACGAATGAGAATCTTTGGATTATTAATTTTGTACATTCTCTTCATAAAACCGAGTCCGCTATTGCTATCTCGCCAATTTGGGTCTTGTGGAGTGGTTGGAGAAGAAGCACATTGTATTTGTTATGCACCATCTACCGTATATCTTATCAATTGTCGCTGTTTTTCTTTCTTCGTCTCCATCTAGCCATTAAAATTCGAGTAGTTGAGTTCAGTACTCGAGTAGTAGTAACTCAGAGTTTTGCTAAATCAGGGGGGAAAAAGTTCTAAAGAAGCTCATCTCGTATTAGAGCCTTTTCTTTGACACTTACAACATTTTTCAACACACCCCCTAGATAATTCCTTTCAAACTCAATCACGGGGTGCAGCGTGGTGGTTTCGAGTTCCTTGTCTAGTGAAAACAAAACGGTAGACGCCTGGCCTTTATCGTCAATTATTGTATCAATGTTTTCAGTTCACGGACGTCTCGCATTTCTCACACCCCAAAATGTCATAGAACATCGTTTCTCTGAATATCTCCAACGACTTCAAAATCTTAATTTTGTTCTTTGATCAACAAGCGGGTAAGTCCAAGGTCAAGTTCAGCACCAATATTCAAATACCTATTACACTTCAAGCGTATAGATATTTGAGGAGAGAGTCCTGACCGCATACATCTGCCAGAGCGAGATCCTATAGATTTGATCTTCTGTTATGCCGAATTGTCATGATGACGAAATATGCCGTACAGCATATAGCAATCAAGATTATTGCATTTACTGGATCGATGCCAAAAGCGTTTACCAAAGCCATTCCAACAAGCATTGTGACACTGTGGCTGAGACAGAGCAATACTGGGAATAAGTCCATTCGTCCTTCGATCTTTTCTCGGTGGTTCACAAATGCTCCTGGCATGTTGAGATCGAATTTTGCTTCGTGTGGAAGCCGAGATTGTTCTGGTAGAGCGTCTCGAGTAGATTGTTGGGATTCTAGTAGGGTCAATCAGCGAAGCCAATTGAAGGATTGTTCTCGCAGGGAACTTCTTACCAGACTCGACTGAAGTCCCTCCATCACCACAAGGACTTTCCGACTTGGTGGAATCCACGTTTCCAAGAATGGCTTGAAGGGAGACATCTCTTTGTACCTCTTCAAGGAGCTTTTTTTGTGTATCTAAGTCCATGAATAGTCATTCTAATCGAGCTTTCTTCTGTTCAGCGTACCTTCATTGTAAGCGTCCAAGGTATCTCGAATCTTTTGCTCAACGTTTGCTGCCTCAGCCTCGGAGATCTCGGACTCAGCTAAAGTCTTTTGGGACTCATGCGCAGCCAGGATTGCCATCACCGTATCTTACCTTATGCAAAGAAATGTGATAGGCTTTGAGCTATGTGGTGTTGTCAAAATGGACCTGGAAGCCCATAGGTTTACGGGAGTCACATAAGCTGGTTTGAAAGTATTTCAGTGAATTTTGCAGCAGTTGAAACAGTTCTTATGCAAGTCTTCTAGCTAATTGTTTTAGAAATGGTCGTCAAAATTGCATCTCTTGGGAAGACCCACCTAACTATCCTTTCACCACGCAAGGTCAAGCCAAACTTGTAGATAGAATTATCATACTATTGGGCACGGCAAGTATAGGAATAAAAGGGGAGATTTCTTCAGTTCGTAAAAGCAAGGTACAGGTGAGCATTAAATACCCAGAGTTGATGCTAGCTGGTACTAGTTTAGAACTAGTAGGAAATGAGACAACATCAAATATTATGCGTTATGCAACAGCAAGCAGTTTCGTCCAGCTCTTGTTCAAAGATCTGCTCAATGGCTCTCAGCAAATAAGACCTTGCTGTGCCTGCATCCCTTCCTCTCTCGCCTAGTAGGTGGTCCTAGCTTGAGGTACGTCATCCACACATTACTTATATTGCTCTCGACAACACGCTTTAGGACAGGAGATACAGTAATCCCCTGTTTTAGTGTCGCTGATCTATAGTGTCGGAGACACTATTGTATAAAACAAATAAGCTAAAATATACATTCTTGTATAAGCTATAAAACCCTTTAATATATACTCTCCTAAACGTGCTAGTACACAATTATATTCACTAGGCCGGAGTAAGATATTCACTATATAAGGTTGAATTTTAACGCTATATATGATTTAAGCTTGTAATAAAGCTTATAGTCAAAAAATTGATTTCTATATACCTAAGTTTAGCGTAACTAAGTAGCTAGAGATATCTGTAATCCTGATTTATTATAGGAAGAAGGTATAGCTTACAAACAGGATATACATATGCGTATACTATCAGGTGAGGATGGGGATATGGGAATGAGAGTTGATTTACCTGCTCTCGTCAATTTAAAAGCATGCGATATATCACAGCTATTCACTTTCCCCTGATGTGGAAATTTTGAAAATAGGCCAGTACAACCAACGTCTTAGAGGTTGGGACATCAAGCGACTATGTGTATTCGCATGAGGAAGTAATAGGACAGGCTGTGAACATTCTGGAGCCTGGCGAAGCTCCACCTCCAGATTCGGCAGGTCGTGAGTGATATAGCCACAACAAGCTCAAAATCGCTTCAGGATAAGCTCCAAATTCGATTGGCGAAAGGCCCTGGGATGATACAAGTAATCTCCTCGTCATGTTATATGACTGGGTCTTCTTCAGCCATTAAGATTTTGAGATAGGAATTTCTGATCTTTTCTCAGGAGTCTCCGATCAAGATATGCTTACCTTCAAGTAGTCGAACGCATTGCATTGATGATCGAGAAAGGCGTTGAGGTCTGGATTGGGCGGTAAAAAAAGCCTCACAGAGATAGTGTAACACATGAAGGGAATCCTATATTGCCAAGGGATTTTACACCCATTGAAAAGAATATTCTTCTCCTTTTATAAGGCGCCCTGAAATCGTTCTAGATTGAATAGAATTTCAGATTTCTGTAAGATCGAGTTGCATTGACTGGTCGTTCGAAACTTCACAAAGGCACTCAGAGTAAAAGTTTCAAGAACTAGATAGTGATAGAATCTAGCTAGTCTTCCCTGTACCCCCGTTATTCGTTGGAAACCACCACAAGTAAAAACCTCTTAGACAGTAAAACTAGGCAACAATAAATCCTCCGAATCTCCGAATAAGCTATAATATAGCCTAGCTACTTGACAATAGAAGATAAGCTCGGAACAGTAGAAGCTAACAGCACGCGACGAACTAGTTTGATGTGCTTATTAGTAAAGCAGATGGGAGCAAGGGGTTAATGTAATTACGTACACCAGTTTCTGTTATAATACCTTGGCCTTTAGCTTGGCAAGCAAAACTGCCTTCCCCTCCAGGCTTAGCAACTACGCCACAGGTATCTCGAGGGACTGTGAATGCACCCCCTGGTTTAGATTGATTCACAAACCCCTATAAATATATTACTAATTAGCAATCCTATGTTTTGTTTTCAATAGGAAGAAAAGGTAATACGTACACAGTAGACCGCTCCGGCACATGGTGCGGCGCCTGCTGGAAGAGGTATTGTGCCGGACGTGGTATAGACTGTTATTGCTGACACAGTCGTGGCTAGATATGCCATGGTTTGAAGAATAGCTGCGATGCGCATGGTGAAGCAGGCAATGTGATGTCCTAAACTCGTGTCGATTCTCAACTCGTTCCTCGCAAGGGACTCTTATATCAAAATTGTGATAGTGGAGATCTGAGGATGTGATGAAGGAGATCTGAGACTGTGACCAATTTTTCTATGAGGACGATCCCACCACTGGTATATATAGCCATCCAGTGATCCTTCGCAAGCTTTCTTCTACTTCGTTCAAGGCATAACATAAGCTGAGTTTACGAGGGATGTCCGGTGTGCATGTCAAAAACCACCGCAAACTCAACTTTTGTTATAATTAAGACGAAGTATATATTGAAAAATAATTTGTTTAGTTCGCCTTACGTTAACAAAGAAAGGCTAATCTTAACTTAATCGTTGAGATTACTTCGTCCTGCGTACTGTATTTAAATAGTAACTTTGAAAGGGGTTCTTTGACGTAAGGCATACGGCTAAGTTTTTTGTGATAATATTAAACGGAAGTATCCAAGAACGTAAAGTGATTGAGCTGTCTAATTGAGTACTTGAATGAGGGCTTGAAGTAAACAGAATTGTTTTGTCGGTCTGATTTATTAGCTTGAGATTGAGTGCTTAATTGGTCTTATTTATTTAGTTCATGGTAGCTGTTCGTCCTTTCTATACTACTGTATGCGATATAAAAGACTCTCTCTCGAGCTCTTGTTGCCTCTTTTTGATTGATCAAGCAAATCAAAAGAATCTTATTCTTCTTACATCTTCTTCACCGTTTTTTTTTAGATCATCAATCTGACTTTCTAGAGTCTCTTATTACAAATTTTCGAGATACAAGTTTTCTATCGTGACCCTAGAGTCCTACGTGTACTTGTACGCAAATACGAACAGGGGTTGGTTGCTATATTAGAAAGTAACAGGGATTTACTTACTACGATAGGCAATAATAGGAACACCAAAACTCTGCAATGGCGTATCGCACTTGATTGATTTTTAAATGACGTATGTTTTTAGAAATGGGCAATGCATAATCGGGCCTATGTGCCTGTCTTATTTACATGTCTTTACGATCAGTGCATGTACTACCGGTAGTGCGTAGATTCAAAGATCCGCATGCTCGATAACAAGGCACAAGTGCGTACACGAACCGTATACGAGTATTTGGCCATATACTGTGCAGTACCAGGTTTCGTCTATACGCAGAACATCAGGTGATGGAGTCCCCTACTTAGAAGAAAGTTAAAGAAAACTCTTACTATAATAAGATTAATTTAAATAGTTATAGATTCAAGGCAATCTTTTCTTTCTATATTTTCTCTCCAGTAATAGTAATAAAAGGATTCTGATTAGGTTACTATACCTAGAAACACTAATATTTAGATTACTCGGTACCTACATTATTAGTTAATATGTATGTATAAATACTTCATAGTACTTGGCACTTGTCAAAATCCTAGTATTCCACGTGATCTATCTAAATAAAAACAAGGTGTTATGAAGTCAGATAAAATCAGCTCATTCTATAAACAGTGAATCAAATCAACCATACTTCAAGGACCTATGTTCTAGCTAGTAGCGAAATACTGTAAAGCCAAGGAAGAGTGTGAGGAATCATTCACACACGTCGGACCTTGCATCATGACCCGTCATGCTTGGCACCAGTACATTGAGCCCCTCCACAGCTGTCCGTACCCATATCTCGAGAGCACAGAATCCATCCCGTGGCACGTCTCCTTTCCTCCCCTCTCCAACCTCACAAATATGAAAGAAGCAGCTCTGCCACCATGAAGAAAACCCTGTTGCTATGTTTCATCCACGGCTTCAAAGGGGATGATAATACCTTTGGAGATTTCCCTAAGCACCTGCAGAAGCTCCTGACACCTGCGCTGCCCAAGATCGACATTCAGACCATTGTCTACCCAACCTTCGACACCAGAGGAGATTTGGGAGAATGCGTTGCCAGATTTCGAGATTGGTATGCCCCCAGCTCTTCCTCTTGGGCTTTGGAGAGTCCTGCTAACCTTCATCCGCATCAGGCTCCAGGAAAAGGTTATTGACATAGAAGTCAAATCGCATACACCCTCCCCCACCGTCGATCCCAGTGTTCATGTCATCCTCATAGGACATAGTATGGGCGGAATAGTGGCAGCGGATACCATTCTCTCCTTGACCAGCGATCAGCCCGTCGATTCCTCTTCGGCGAGTTCGACTATCCAGCCAGCCAACGCATCTGCGCCACTTAACACTCTTATGTTCCCCTACGTACGAGGCGTTCTTGCTTTCGACACTCCATATCTAGGCATATCTCCAGGAGTTGTAGCACACGGAGCAGAAGGTCATTACAATGCTGCAAGCTCGGCCTTAGCACAACTCAGTGGATTGACAACGGCGATTTGGGGAACGAATACCGCAGCAAAGGCTACCGAAAACCCAGAAGCGAAAAAGAGCAAGCCACCTGCAGCCCTACCAGCACCTCCAGCACCAGAGAGTGCGTGGGCAAAATGGGGAAAGCTTGCTCTAGCAGCTGGTGGTGTCGCAGCTGTGGCCGGTGCCGGTGCAACTGCGTTCGTGAATCGAGATAGGATCACGGAAGGATGGGGATGGGTCGGCTCGCATCTCGAATTTGTCGGGTGCCTGATGAAAGGAGAGGAACTGCGGAAACGAGTCACTGGGATGGCCACACTCAATAAGGAAATGGACGTTGGTTGGGCCAATCTTTATACGCGACTTGGCAAGAAAGCTGTGAATAAGGAAACTGGAAGCATGGTTGGAAGTGTGATCGGAAACCAACGAACGTTTTGCAACCTGCCACGCAGTGATGCGAGAACCTTTTGGAAGGAAGCAATTAATGATAACGCTGGAGATGAAGCTAGTGCACACATGAGTAAGTTCGGGTGTCCACTTGTCGGCAAGGTTTTATGTTGCAGACTACGCTGCTTCATATCTACCCTTGAAAAGCAGTCTCACTAATGTCACCTAGCAATGTTCTTTCCTAAAGATAACCCCGGATATCAAAGCCTTACTGAGTCTGCTAGAAACCTGGTTGTTGGCTGGACTCGTGGGGAATGGTACGATTCTAGCTTCGAGGGTCAAAAAGCCCTCAAAGCTAAAGGCGAGATGCAATTGGGCTGAATTCCTAATATTCACCACAGCTGTACTATTTGGACTTTCAGGGCCGTGAGATCGAGTCCACAGCATTATTTACAGGTGCCGGAGTCCTTGGATCATATCAATGCTTCGTCAATTGGGTTCGCCTGAGTATTTCGATCTTACAGGCTTTCCTTCTATTAGGACCGTGATCAGATCCCTGGAATAGCTACGACTTGGAGAGGCTCTATTCTACCTATTTACAGTTCTCACACGTCCTTTCTTTTCATCAAGCACGGTTGATATCCTCTTCTCAAGCTTGCCTACTTGGACGGGGCAACCAAGCTTATTCAATATATCTGACATGCTCGCTGAATGGAACAAACTTGAACTGCCGTCGTAAAGTATGGATATCAGTCTATCTCGAGTTTCTAGATAACGGGTCGCTTGCGGATATCTAATGGAAATCCCCACGAAACTTGAGGCAACTGAATTCAGTTTATGAGCTAATGATACTACTAAGCAAGCGCTTGATCAGTTCCACAGTGCAGGATTCGACCACGAATACATCAGTCGTAACAACATCATGACCAATGATGGTCGTACTACCTTGGTCGACCTGAGCTTTACTGGCCGACTTGGGACTGCGGTTCTATTGTTTTTCCTTTTAAGCTGGGTCTATAACGACTGTCGATTTGGCATTGGTTCTGATTTAAAACAACTCAATACATACACAGACTCAATATTACTCTTTCTATCTGTATAACGTACTGCGGTTTCTAGCGGATAATTCGTGGTCGGCGAGTAGTGTTAGAGAAGGCACGGTATATAAGCTGGGAAGGGAATAGACTTCGATAATTTCAATTCATTTCTTAGCATGCCGTAAGATACTATCGAGATCTTGAGCCCGTGTAGAAAACTACTACCACTTGTCGATTACGATTTACCATACTACCACGTTCGTTTTGATTATGGGTTTCTTTCTAACTTTGGTTCCTTGGGTCATGGAAGAATATTCGGGTAGTGATAGAAACAATTTTGGCTAGTATGTAACATCATTGCATTAATCGAAAGAACGTCCGGTAGTTATCACGCTTTCACCCCTGTTTTCAACCCCCTGCCTTATATCCAATGACGTTATAATATCGTGTTCTGGTTGTAAGACAATATCATCTTCCTTTCTTACGCAGACCTGAGCATGATAAATGTTCTAGGTTATTGCCCTAAGGATTTGTTATGGAAACTAGGTAGGTCACGTTTTAATCATGTGACCTATATCTAGGTCCTTATAGAAAATGGGTGGGCCAAGTGCAGTCTCTACGGATTCTCAATTAATAACCAATTAAATTCAATTATCACGTGGTAGTTAAACTCCTTTTAGCGCTCGGGTGATAGCCAAGGTTTTTAACTAGGTATTAAAAAGCGTAAGCTCTCAAGCGAGCTTAGCTCTCAAACAACAATTGGCTAGCAAGCCCTTTGGCTCTTAGTAATTCCTTAATAATTAAGGGTCTTTTAGCTTACGAAGAGAGTGCACGGCAGTCGGGGAAACTCTACTACACTACGTCACAGCTTGCAGGGGTACTTTTTGTACTCGGTATCGCGCGCATATAACGAGCACCAACGCAGGACAATTATAGATTGCGAATTCGAACGATTCAGCGAAAATTGACGGGCGCGCATGGCGGCGGACGCTGCGAAGGTGGCTGACGCCAGGGGTGGCTGTTAGTGTCGGGAGGGCATTCCTAGAGCGTGCGCCGGGGACTTCTCGGCCGTGCCAGGGCCTCTGATATCGGAGGTGTTTTGCGTATCGAGGGTAACTAAGCAAGCTTGCGTATATACATATACCGTTTAATCTATTCGATTACTTATCTATAACAATAATAACAAATCTACTAATTATTATTATACGCTTATAAAGTGGTTTCTTATTTAAAGGCTAGTCCTTTCGTTACTCTTATTAAAAGATTTAATATAATAATCTAGTAAAATATTACTTCTACTACTATAAATAGGCTTAGGTATAGTAAACCCTTAATAAGGCCCTAGAGGGGTAAATCTATAATATAGCGTATAATTACTACTAATCGAATAGGTAGTTTAGGGTTAACTATTATTAGAGGATCGATTATAAGTAGAGGAATATAACCTTAGAATAGATCTATTAAGATAAGAGTCTTAGGTAAAGATTATAGCGTTAGTAAGTAGCTAGAGTAGAGTAAGTAGTACTAGGGTAGGACCGGTCTAAGTATAAGGACTAGGTAGAACTTAGGTAGTAAATAATAATAATAAAAGTAAGCTATTAGATAAGTAAAAGCTACTTCTACTATAATTCTAAGGCGTTAACTATAAGTATATAGTTAATATTATACTAGAGAAATTCAACCTAATTAATATATATAAATTAACCTTTATAGTAGATTTTAATAATAATAAGAGAGATTATAATATAGTATTTAATAATAGAAAGATAAAGAATATTAAGGTTAAAAGTAAATTAAAGGATTATAGAAGTACGTTTATAATTTAAAGTAAAAGTTTTAAATAATATATATTAATTATTAATATCTTTTTTAAAGATAAATATCTATTATTAAACTAAGTATATATAATATTCTATAATAAGGTTTTAAGGCTAGTAAAGATATATAATTAGTTAAAAGAAATCCTACTAATAGTAATCTAATTTTATAAGGAATAAAAGTTTTAAAATAACCTATATAACTATAATAAGTAGGTTCTTTTAAAAAAATAGATCTTATAATACTATTATCCTTTCCTAAAGTTAGTAAGCTAGTATAGTAGTAGAATAGGTATAAGTAAATAAAGTAGAAGAGTTAAGAAGTAAGGATATTATAAAAAACCGAATAATATTATATAAATTTATTAAAACTTTAATAATTTTACTTATACTACGGCTTAGTATAAACGCTATTATATATATATATATATTATATAATAGGAATTATAGTATAAAGGAATATAAGGTTAATAATTTAAATACTAGTAGTAGGTCCTTAAACTTTAAAAAAAAGGAAAAGGTAATAAATAAGCCTAAAACTAAATAAAGGTTTAGTATAAGAGAAAGGGTAACTAATATATAATTAGACGAATTACTTGAAATATTTATATAAAGTTACTCTTATTATCCTATACTTATACGTTCTAATATAGTTCCTTTATTTTAATATTATAATAGATTAGTCGAACTATTATCTAACTTACTATTACCTTTTAGGATTAATATATAGAAGGAGTTATTAGCTTAATATCTAGGGCCTCTAAGGTTTTATATTTTATTAATACTTTAATTTAGTATACTTATAGAATATAAGAGAGATAAGAAATAACTAATATCTTTAAATTATAGATTAGTAAGTCTTAATTAAAAAGTAATAGAAGAAAGTATTTAAAAGGATCTTAGATTATAGTAAATTTTAAAGGTTTAACTTCTACTACTTAAAAGGTTTATATCCTTACTACTTAGATTAGTACTAAAAGAAGATAGTATACTTTAAAGAATCTATAATTTATTATTCCTAGCTATAGATTTAGTAAATAATAGGATTAATATAGAAGTAGTATACTTAAAGTACTTATTAATATACTAAATTATTATAATAATTCTATATAAAGGCTAGGGAGCTCTAATTATAAAGCGTAATATAGTAGACGCTTTTAAGAATATACTACTTATATATAAGATTTAATAGATATTTAGATTTAAATAAAATAACTAATTCTACTATAAAAACTATTTAATATTTAGACTTTATACTTCTCCTTTTATTTTTAATCTATTTATAGAGGTAATCTATTAGATATTATAATTATATTTAAAGTAAAAGGATATAATCTATTATCTAAATAACTTTATAGTAATACTTTAACTAGGGTTATTATAAGAATAAATAATTAAATTTAAAAATAATTATAATAGATTTATAATAGTACTTAGTATATCTTAAAAGAAGTAAAAGAATATAAAAGGTATATAAGTAAAAGTTCTAGAATATATAATTAATATAATAGAATTTATACTAAGTATCTTATAAGATAAAGTAGTAAAGGCCCTATAATTAACTATAAAAGTACTAGTAGGTAACTCTCTCTTACTATATAATATAAGAAAGTTAGCTAGGTTTCTTATTTATTATACTCTAGTAATTTAGCTTAGCTAGGTATTTTATAGAAACCTTTAGAGCTATATAGCTTCTTTTCTACTAATAGTAATAAAGTACTAGGCTAAGTAAATATTATCTAAAGCTTATTAAAATATCGAGTAGTAGTATAAGGTAGTATAAGACTTTAATAGTATTACTTTCTTTATAAAAGATAGGATAGAGGTTTAATTATTTATAGATACTTTAATTTAAGAAGTAGAAGGTTTCTATTTAAATAGACTAGTAGATTAGAAAGATTAAACTTTAAAGATCTAATAATATATAGTATTTATAAAGTTAATAAATTATAAAGGGAGTAATAATATATTTAATATAAATATTACTAAAATAGAAGTAATTAAAGAAGTGTTCGAATAGTAGGCTTAATCCTAGTTAACTAAAAGAGTCTATATTTATATAGATAATACTATAGTATTTATAGGTTTTAATAAACAATTACTAAAAAGCCTAGTAAATACGTTATTACGTCGAATACTCCTTATAGTAGTAAAGTATAATATTAAGATTATAGTATACTAGCTCCTAAGAGTAGAAAATATATTAGCTAATATACTTTTAAGATTTAATAGAGTCTTAATTACTAACGTTTACTCTTAGTTATTAAGTATAATTATATAAAACTACCCTTATAATAATAAAGTATAATCCCTTTAGTTCTCTTAAATTTTATAGTAAAATATATATAGTATAGATTAGTACTAGGGACTTAAAAGGTCTACGAATTAGGTTAAAGGGTATACGAATTCTTTTATAAAAGTAATAAAGTATAGCTATACCTAGTATAAGTTATTCTACTAGTAAATTATCTAGTACTTTATATAATAGGAGGTTTAAGTAAGTTTAAGAGTAAGTTAAAAAGTAATAGTCTATAATAATAGATATTATATATTTGTTTAGTTTATATTAATAGGATACTAGATCTAAAAGTATTCGAGAATAAGATAATTAAGCGTATAGTAGTAGAAGTAAAACGTATAAATATTAAAGATAAAAAGCGTTAGGTAAAACTAATAACTTATAATATCCTTAAAGTAATTATAGTAGAATAATAAAATAAGAAGGCTAAAAGAAGTAGTAAAGAGGTAATATAAAATAATCTTAATTTTATAGTATTTTTAAAGCTAGTATATAAAGGATTCTTTTATTTAGAAGAGCTTATATATATAGTAAAGGATTTTAAGGATAAGGAGAAGTTTAAAAGAGAGAGAGTAATAAGATCTAACGTTACTTTTATAAAAGATAACTCCTTTATATTAATATAGCTAAAGATAAGTAAAACGAACTATTCGAATAATAGAGTAGATATTATAGTAGTAGTAGAGAACGATTTAACTTACGCTATAAAAGCCTTAAGATAACTATTCGTACTTAATAAACAAGCCTATAATATACTACTATTCTAAAGATTAAGCTAGGGTTTAAATATACCTTTTATAAAACCTATAATAGTAAATAAATTAAGGAGGAGGCTAAAAGTACTTAGATACTCGAATTAGTATAAATTTAGTAGTTATAGTTATTATTAAGGAGCTATAATATAAGTAAATAGGAATAGAATACTATATAAGTAAATATAACGTCTTAAAAGATAGACTTCGAATACTTATTTAGAATATATTAATATATTAATCGAGANATATAAATTAGTACTAATAATTCTATAATAATAAGCTTAATTTAATCTTTAAATATAAGTATAAATTACTTAATATAAACTTTTAATTACTATAAACTTATACTATAAACTTATACTATAAACTTATACTATAAACTTATACTATAAACTTATATATAAATATAACTTCTACTACTATAAACTTATACTATAAACTTATATATAAATATAACTTCTACTTCTATAAGCTATATCCTAATCTCTATATATAAATTATATATATTATTTAAGTATAGCCTTTGTCTAGTAGCCTAGGCTCTACTTACTAGGGTAAAAATAGCCTTATAAGTGCCTTAAGGGCTGTTTAACCTAAATAATATATCCTATAACTCTTATATAAACCTAAGTATAAGTAAAGGAGGTATTTTATATATTAAGGGTAACTAAGTAAGCTTACGTATATATATATACTATTTAATCTATTTAATTACTTATCTATAATAATAATAATAAATCTACTAATTATTATTATACGCTTATAAAGTAGTTTCTTATTTACCCTCTACTATCCCTAAGCTAGCTACTAGAATTAGGTAGTAAGATAGGCCTAAATAGAGCGCTTAGCAGCCTAGGCTCTACTTGCTAGGGTAAAAATAGCCTTATAAGTGCCCTAGGGGCTGTTTAACCTAAATAATATATCCTACAACTCCTACGTAAACCTGAGTATGAGCAAAATAGGATTTTTAACGCTGAATTCGTTAGCCTAAGGCTTAACAAAAATAATTGACTCTTAAGCGAGGCTTAACTCTCAAAGGTTTTTAGCGCTCAAGTACCTACGTAATTATCTCTCTAGTATCCTTGATACGGTAATTATAAAAGTAATTTAACCCTTGTCTAAGAATCTGTCGAGACTGCACTTGCCCTACCAATTTCCTATAAGGGTACCTAACTTCCCGCCCTGTCCTTATTTATATATGATATTTTGCCCTGGAGAACCCCTATAGAGGCCCTAAAAACGTACTCATTTTAGTTATGAAATATCGTTATCGTAGAATTATATATCGATGAACATCGTCTCCGCGCCCAGGTCTGTTCCTACGTCTTTGTCGAATTACGTGTTTGGGTTCTCTTATATTAAGTCTTCTTCTCGCCGCTTCTTTTACTATTAAGTTCGCTTCCGAATTGACGATTCATTTTGAGGTTCTTTCCTATTTCTTTTGGCGGACCATATCCGGCTTTCTATTTGTGTTGTTTGTAACTATTGTACGAGAACTAAGGTCGCCGTATCCTATTTCGAACCACGGTTCTGTTTCAGTTTACCATGTACCCCATATCGCATTCTGTTCACGTAAATCGCCATCTTCTGTTTCTGCACGTAAGATCTCTAGACCCTCTAAGAGTAAGATAGGCTAAGCTACTGCGCGCTAGTATGTATATATTAATATGTACCCATACCCCCTGACCGGTTTCGAAAAAATACACTTAAGAGCGCTAATCTAGGTAAGATGACGAACGGTTTCCCATCTTGTTTTGTACTTTGCTATCTTTTCATCGTTAAGTTTGATAATCCTTCTTCTAACTCCGTTTCAGCGAAATACTGGATCAACGAGGCAATCATTTTGGATTTTATGCGTTTCTCGTCTCGCCTTATCTTGTGTAACATTTGGATAGTGGATAGTAATACTTTCAAGAAAAGGGGTACATGTGATTCTCTTTGGGATTTCTAGAAAACGGCGAGCTATCCGGCGTGAATCTCTTCATATATTTCCACGCGAAGAGCATTCCCAGAAGGGATAACAGATCGGTAGCTCGTTTGTGAGTTGGAGTGCATCTCCAATTGGGCCGCTGAGTTTTCAATATGTGACTAAAGTCGATTGCTTACTCTGACCCTTTCTAGAGACAGGATTCTGACTTTTCTGATATGTAAAGCTTATCTTTTGTCACCTCAAGAGTTTTTGATCGTGTTCTAGGTAAACTAATCTCCAAAGCGTATATGATCACACCATCTCTAAAAGAGTTGGCTCAACCAATCGAAAGATTTCACCCACAATGAAATCTGCCACTGAAGTTAGTAGATGCTATTAGTCTAGCATGTTCCAGCTGCTTTCAAGTACTCATGCGTTGGAAGGAATAGAATTGCTCTTACATAATTGAGCGGGGCCAATTATCATTCCCACGTCCATCGAACTATACAGAGTCGCTTATTTTTAAGCTCCCTACTTAGGTAGATTGAAGGAATCATAAACATCTGGTCAATGCTTACATGGTAGTTGGTTATTTCTAACTGAAAAGAATCAAATTTGTCTAAAGTTACGGAGATCTGAAAAAAGTCTAATAAATCATAAATTCCTGGCACTTTACCATATCCAATCAACAAAATTTGAATAAAGCCCCCAACCCCTCTATAGTATGCTCATAACCGCATTTCCGCAGACGAAAAAATACAACCTGGTTCCCAATCAAAAATCAACGAGTGTCGCCGCATTTCTGATCAACAGAACCCTAAACAGAACAGAGCTCTAAAACGCGAATTCCACCCCTTACTCCTCAACGTATCCTTTCCTTTCCTTTCCTTTTATCTATTCCAATATGCCCAATCATACATCATTCCCTCGTTTGACAATGAAAAAAAGAAAATGAAAAAAACTAAAAAAGACTCTGCGCAGGATCTCTCTGCCACATCATCCTCACTCATCAAGATCCTTGATACCACCGTTCTCTCTCCTCCTTACATCCATAATTGCAATCCATCTCACAATCCTTAGCATATGGATCGATACACTGGGATATATCATGACTACATGGATTTGTGTTCCCATGGCCTCGGCAAGATCGTCGCTTAGTGGACTGGGAGGACTTTGACTTGGAGTCCTTGCTCACTTTGGGATTGAGGTTGAGGCCTAAAAAGCCATGGCCTAGAGATTCTGAAGGTTAGAATAGTTCTACATTTGGGGACAATGAGGTACATGAAGCTAAAATGAAACAAATATGAAGCTGTTCTGTATAGTTGGGCATTTACCTTCTCTTTTCCCAGATGGCATCTTGATTCTTTTGACGTTATCTTGATTGGCGGGTTCTGTAATTTTGGAATTTTCGTTTGATGGCTCTTCTATCGCGAGCTTGCGTGTGTTGGTTACTTTGAGAATTTCGAAGTTTCTGTAGTGGAGGAATTGGAATGACAGAATTGGATCTGAAGTCAGACTTAGAAAGATATTATCGTTGGATATTTTTCTCTTGTGGAAATTTTGCTGGGCTTTCGTAGCTCTCAAGTATACTTATATATCTTTATTTACTGCTCAGTTATTTCTATCAATATAATGCTGGATATCACTCATCGATTTGACTCGCTGAACAGTGAGATCCGAGCACGAGCACTATCGCACACTTCATCTTTTTGAAAGATCGACACTCCTCGCACACTCCCTTGATGAGCAGGTAGGGCTCAAAAGATACAGGGCTAAATCTATCTGCCTTGAAGTCCGGCCGAGGTGCAAGTGTCTCAGGAGCATTTTACGCTGGAATGACTTCGTACGGGCGTATTTCCATTATTTTCAAAGACTGGTGCCTCAGAATACGTTATTCTCGTCGACTCGAAATTCCTTCGTCGCTTATGTGTCACGAGATCTCGAAATAGGCATAGAGTAGTCTAGAAGAGGTATCTATTTCTCCCTGTATTCAAGTAAAAAGCACTTGCCAAGAGGTGGGAATTAATAATGACTGACTCAAATTAAAAGACAATCGAAGGTTCTGACATAAAAATAAGCTCCGACAACCCTAGCTCCGAAATCGTGTCCGTTATGGGCTTTTGGGCTGAATTTACGACGGGTTCTTCTTACCCAAGACCCGTTTTGGCGGATCTCGTATGGAGGAGGTTTCTCCTGTCGTAGTACCGCTTCCCAGGCTTCTAGAACCGACCCTTCTGGTTACCGGTAGACTGAGGATGGACTTTCTCAGAGAGGGTGAGCAGTTGCAGCCATTTACAGCCACGTAGATCATATCTAGTAGAGATCTAACTCAACCAGATCCGGGTCTCTGATTCGCCTGATTCGCTAAAATTGAGGCCAAGGCCGTACAATAGACAGGCAAATGGCTCAACCCCAGCTGTCCACCTTCTTTATGTGTGAAGGCATGTCGCCCCTGTTTTACGAGCTACAAACGTTGTCTTTACACGTGCTTATTCTGTAATCAGCACAGATGATGAAGTCATGAGGCTGAGTTGGAATACAGGTCTTATGAATATGGTAAGTGCTTCTTCTGATGGTAGATAACGTTTCTCGCTAAATGTCTCTCCTGAAGGAGTACTCGCAGAATGTTTTTGCAAGCATGGAGCTAAATGATACACACATGTCAAGACTCACAGCAGACATTCAAAGACAGAGAAGATGGCATGCAAATCGTTTCCAACCTTAATCTTTGGATTTGTCGTATATTCAATATCGCTTATGGTTGTATCTTGATTTCCACGTGCTCGATATTTCTATTTTTAGAACCCAACGTAAAGAGCTGACCTTGCTCTAGTAACATTTCTTTTCCATAGAATTCCCCCCATATCTGGCTCTCGTGTTATTACTTCGAATTGGAGGCTTTGCACACGACTTAAACGAGAACATTTCCAAGTAGCGCCGAGTCTATAATTGTTTCAGGACATCACAATGATTCTCTGGCAAGGAGAAAGCCGAACAGATTCAGCTTCAAGTGTTACGGCAGCCTAATGTTCTAAGACTCGAGCCAAACCTCTCATCCACCAATATCTTTGCGCGGTGCCTCCCGCGCCGTCAATCCCAGAAAACCCCATCCACCAACAACAACCCCAGCCAAGGTTCTCCAAACTGCCGTTCCAACAATGCCCTCCGACCAACAAATCCCACCATCAAGGAAAGCAGCAATTCCAGAGACAGCAAGCAGAACATCTATGGCATAGAAATATCCTTTTCCATATAGCCAAAAAATTGCAATTCCAATTGTTGTTGCTCTGGCTCCGTAGATCCTGAAAACTACCTGGGCTTCTGGTGATTCAGATAAATACGAGGGCAGACCAAATGCTGACATGGCTGAGCAAACGTTGAAAAGGAGAATTAAGCCACCCAAGGTGAAGGATGTGGCGATGAGCAATGGAAGGAAATGGTTTAGTGACGGTGATTGAAACATTATGAATTAGATGTACATGTTTCAGTGAGATGTCGAATTGGATGCCTCTTCTAGAAGTTTACGATTGTTGGAGAGATTATGTCATGTGATTGGCATGCTTACTTTCGAGGAAACCTACCTATATGGGGCCACAGCCGTACCAATTTCCTACTTAGTAGTAATAGCTGGTGCATTCTGGGAGGATTTTGCTTGCTTTTGACGTGGTTTGCGCTGGAATACTGACAATGATGTTTTCTAACATTCACGTGACTGTATTTTCTATTTGCAATAGACGTACTCCATACGAGTAATATCAGAATTCATCAAGACCTCATTTTACTTACAAACAGCAATCGAGCTTTATCATCAGATATATTGGGTTGAGTCGTTTTGCGGCTTTGCCGGAGATTTGTTCTCTACAATGTGTCAACGACAACTAACTCTGCCGGGATGTGCGCGGGAGAATCGTGGTGAGTACGGATCGGATGACATTGGAGCAAACATGATGTACATCAAGTGAATCTATAAATCTGTATCAGAAGGCTTTGTAGCTTTTGTCGAGTCCAAAACCATGTACCGAAAGTACCCCACATACTCGGTACTAATGCGTCCTCAAACACCGGCCCAACGGCCCAGGCCGAAAGCCTCTCAGGTGCAGACTTTGGAGAGTTCAAAGGAAGGGGTTTCTGTTTCATATGGAGTTTATTTACTCTACTTCCTCCCGGGCGTAACAAACGTAAAATTCAATGGGCGTGCTAGCCCTGTTTTCCACTGAAAAATCCCCTGTATACCCACTAAAGATTTACGTTTGTAACGGTTTGTTACGCCTGGGAGGAAGTAAGAGCAGCCGGCTTTCTTTGTGGAGTCAGACTCATCATAGATGATTCTAGTATATCGATGATTTTATGATTGAGGTACCATATCCGCTTACTCCCACTGACTGTACGACTGCTATGGCCACATATGGATAATAGCTTCGCGCTTTCTACTTACTTCCTCCCAGGCGTAATAAATGTTATTTTTCAGTGGGTATACTTGTACAAGGGACTTTTCAGTGGAACACAGGGTTAGCACGCCCAATAACTTCAACATTTGTTAGGCCTGGGACGAAGTATAAATGAAAGGGCGTCTGAAGTCTGAAGTCAAAGAAAATTGAGATGTAAGAAATATGAATTCGAAGTGAAGATACGGAGGTAAAGCATCGATTCTGGCCAGTAAGATATTTTCATTCCCGCCAAGTTCTTCTGCAGCCCCTTGAGATCATTCTGTCACTACCGAACACGTACGTACTCAGTACCGGCAATTCGCATCGCTTGGCCACCAGTAGCCCTGGTACAAACTACCAACCGAGCTTCTATAAATAGAATCAAAGACGTATATAAGAGACTCGATGCGAGACTGCATTATAGTATCCCTCAAATCAAACCCACTCATTCAACACTACTTTATCATTCCTATCCAAAATCAACATGAAGACCTTCACCCTACTCTGTGCCCTTGCACTAGCCTCTGTGAGCATTGCTGCTCCTCAAGCCGGCGGAGCACAAAATCCATGCCAACCGGACCTTTGCGATTTTCAATGCAACCTAGATAGAATGGTATTAGACCTCCGTTCTTTGTATCTCAATCAGTCACTAACTTATTATAGATTGTCACCAAAATAGAGTGTATTGGGGGTAGAATCATTTGCGAGTGTAAAACCAAGCCTTAAATAAAATAGAAAGCGAGCGCCAGTGAGAGGTATTCTACCTCGTCATTTATCTGAACGACCAACAACTCCGGGGCTCGCTTTAGGTGTCGCAGCGGTTAACCTTTCTCTATATTGGTTTTATAGAAAAGGATATACATCAGGAAGAGAATACAAGGCTAGGATAACATACGAGGGGGGGTTTACATAGCTTTTAAAATTCAAATTCTTTTCCGTTATTCAAAACGCAGAGTGTACGAGACTGTATTTATTTTCATCTTCCCATAGTGAAATTAACGGCTACAACCTTTTAGAAGCCTCTGTTATCCAAACATAATCTGAGGCAGCATTTTATCCACTTATGATATGCAACATCTCTAGGGATTCCTGGCACTTGAAACGGTATCAGTGTTTGGTATCTCCCCTCCTCTCCTCTCCTGGCCACCAGGAGTGGAGCAGGAGAGCCATATCTTTAGCTAGGAGAAGGAGAGGAGAATAGGTCACTTGTCTAGAAAGGAGTAGATAAGGAGAGGTGGGATCCGGGAGAGGAGTAGGAAGGAGAGGCTAAAATAAGGTATAAAAATAAGGTTATTTAGAAGTACGCTAAGTTCGCCAAGTTCGTAAGTACGTTAAGCTCGAAAGTACTTCGAAGTATACTAGTTCGCTAGGTTCGTTAAAGTACGCTAGTTCGTTAAAGTACGCTAGTTCGCTAGGTTCGTTAAAGTACTACGAAGTACAAAGTACGTACGCCTGTTTAAATACGACAGGGCGGGTTTGTTAAAGTACTGAGAAATGCTAGCCCCCTTACCCTTAGCCCCTAGGTATAGATCAAGGACGTGCATTTTAATTTCCACCTGTTTTACCGAAGTACAGAAAAACCTAGCTATAAGGATATCAGTTATAAGGATAACCTTAGTTATACCCTTAAATTTTAGGTTCCGATTTTTTTAGGTAGATATACTAAGGATACCTCGGTATAAGGATAATCCTTAGCTTTTTAGGTCCGAATTCTTTTTTACCACCTAAAATAACCTCCTTTATTCGTTAGCGCAGCTAACGTTTTTAGTAGGTAGGGGGGTTAGGTGGGGGTAGGTGGGACTACGAGATATTTTCGAGTTAAGGATTAAGGTGGTTTTGTAGCTCCTAATTAGCTAGAAGACCCCTGTAATTAATACAGCCAATATAAATTCGGCTTAATTTAGGGATAAAAGTATAATAGGGATATTCTAGACTCGCTTAGCTTAGTTAGCGTAGGGGTAGGAATACTAAAACTATAACTACGACTCTCGAGCCTATATCTAGCTAGAATTATATATAAAACAAATATAATTAGTATATAGGATATCTAAGAGTTTTAGCTATATTTTAGTATTCTCTATATACTTATACAACGTCTATAGCTAGAACAAGGAGGGTTAGAAGCGACGTACGATTATAACCGTAGTAGTGGTTTTAGTACCTCGTATATACAAGGCACTTAGGCACCTACCCTCCTACGTAGGAACACTACCTATACCGCGTAGCTTAGTCAGACGGGGGTTTCGGGGGCTAGCCCCCGAGATTAATAAAATTAATAACTAATTAATTAATAATAATAACTACGAGGGTTCGGGGGTTAGCTCCCGAGAGAAAATAAAGATTAATAATAATAATAATAACTAAATAATAACTACTAAATAATAACTAATTAATTAATAACTAATTAATTAATAACTAATTAATTAATAACTAATTAATTAATAACTAATTAATTAATAACTAATTAATTAATAACTAATTAATTAATAATAATAAATACGGGGGTTCGGGGGCTAAGCCCCCCGAGAGAAAATAAAGATTAATAATAATAATAATAATAATAATAACTAAATAATAACTACTAATTAATAATAATAATAACTAAATAATAACTANATAACTAATTAATAATAATAATAAATAACTAATTAATAGCTAATTAGTAACTACTTAATAACTACTAATTAAGTTATAACTAATTAGTAACTACTTAATAACTACTAATTAGTAAATAATTAATAAATAACTAATTAATAGTTATAACTATACTTAAAATATATATAGATAAAATATAAAATAACTAAGGGTTTTAGTTATATTTTAATATTCTCTCTATATTTATATAACGTTTATAACTAGAATAAGGTAGGTTAGAAGCTTATAAACATTATAGTTACTACTTATACTATATAGCTTAGTTAGTATTTAAAGGTAAGAATACTAAAGTATATATCTTTTATAATAGTATTTAATATATAAACTACTTCTTAGGTATAGTAGGCTATAAAAGTTCGAGGCCTAGCCTCTAAGATTAATAAAATTAATAACTAATTAATAAAAGTAATAATTAATTAATTACTAATTAATAACTAATTAATAACTAATCTACTAACTAATTAATTAACTAATTAATATCTAATTAATAATTAGTTAATATAATAAATAACTAATTAATAAACTAATTAATAAACTAATTAATATAAGATTAATATAGATTTAATAAAATTAATAAATATGAGTTACCTTNAGGAGGGAGTACGAGTTTATATAGTACTAGCGCGTATATCCCTCGGCTAATTACTAAAAGAGCTCTACTATAAAGGAAGTAGAGCGCTATTACGTAATAAAGTGCCTACTATGTAATATACCCCTTAGGTACGCTAAGATATATACTATCTCTATCCTTTACTTTTTATAACCTCTAGACTACTACTATAATACTATAATACTATAATACTATACCTCGCTAGAGTAAAGCAGATCGTTCTACACGAACTATAAATACTCGTATAGCTAAAAGCGCGAAGTTAGAAGTAAGTATATCCTTGTTATAAGTAGTTTTAACCTTATAAACACGTCTTAATATCTACGATCTAAGATCTAACTTTTAAACTTTACCCTACTAAGCTAATATATTTTAATAGCGTACTAGATTACCTAATAGCCCTATTCGCCGCCGCCCTAAATCTAAACCTAAACCTAAGCTAGTTCCTATTCCCGCGCTTAAGCCTAAGCTAGTTCCTACTCTTAAGTCTAACACGTTGTCGCCCCTATCTTCCGTACCTACTTTAAAGTATAATCCTTTTAGGTTTAATATTAATATACCTAAGAGTAAAGAATAGCGTGTTTCTGAAAATCCCTTAGTCGAAAAAGGCGATATTAAGGATAAGGATAATAATAAAGAGACAGAATATAAAACTAAGACTAAGTACAAAGATACTAATAGTTAAGCTTATACCTATACCCCTATACCTAAACCTATACTATCCTAATCTAGAAGAGTACTTATCTATAGTAAAGTTCGTATTCCTCCCTATTAAAGATATGTCCGCGCTATATTACGTAGAACTAATAGAGATAAGGGTATTTATTATAATATTTTAGGTACGCGCGCCGGTTCGCGTTATTTCTAGTACTCTAAGGGTTATACTTGCAAACCTCTTTATCTAATCTATATACCTTTTACGCTTTAACTTTAGAGTATTTTATATAAACCTCTAGACTTAGAAGGCTATACTAAGTAAGTAATTTTATAAATCTTATCCTAAACTATACTAACTTTAAAGTAGTCGACTTAAGAAGTGCTATAATATTATTAAATAGGTCTTAAGCTACTATAGTAATAAGGAACTCGATAATATACTAAATACTACTTATATTCTAGAGTATCCTAGTATAGTAGCACCTAGTAATAAGAAGGCTAGTATACTTATTACTAGGGGAGAAGAAAAAACTACTACTAAAATTATAGAGGAAGCTAAGCCCTTAAATAATATTAAGACTAAGTTCCTAGCTCTAAGTAGTATAATTAAGGAGTTAAGAGAGCGTATAGCTACTAAAGGTAGTAATTAAATATAAATAGTAATTTTTAAAAGAGTTTTTAAGCGTTATTATACCTAGGAATAAATTAAAGAACTTCTATAACCCTTAATAATATAACTTATTTAAAGCTATTATAAGAACTATAGTAGTCGAGTACTCTTTGTCCTTAAAAGATAAAGACTATAAAAATAAGGCCTTTTAAATAAAAAACGCTTAAAAAATAAAATAAGTCTTCTTTAAGCTATATATAGCTCTCGATTATAACTCTAGTAATACTCCTTTATTTAGGGAGTCGAATTAGTAAGCGTAGTTACCCTTTAGGAGGTACTCCCTAGGTAAATAGTATAAATAAAAAAGTACTAATTATAATTGTAATAGTAATAAATCTTTAATAATTAATAAATAAAAAGATATAGATATAAAAGAAGTTAAATTTATTAAAATTCGAATACTATACTCTAAGCGGTATTACTCCTTAGCTAGAGTAGAATTTATTCTAATTTTAGGTAACTTTTAAAGCTTAGGGTTTATTTTATATAACTCCTAATTAAGTGAGCTAGTAAGCGAGCTTTTATTCTAAAGATTAATTAACTAAATAAAGTTCTCGAATTTAATTTATAGAAGATTTTTAGTTATTCTATTTATAGGTATATTCTTAGTTAAGATATATATAAGCTCGAAACTCCCTTAGTAGTACTCTTATTATAGCTATATATTTTATATATTAACGTAATAGAGCTTGGTTAATATACGCTAGTATTCTCCTATAACTAGCCGAATTATTTATATATTATTATACTATATTATCTACAATTGTCCTACTTAGAGCTAGAGCTCCCTAAATAATCGATAGAGTACTATAGACTCTACCGCTAGGACTTTTACTCTAATTAGTTCGGATTTAATAGAAGAAGTAGTAATAGTATCTTGTCTTATAGCTCTCTATATAATAAGCCCTCTAAATAAGGAAATAATATAACTATAAGAAGACCTCCTTATCTCTAAATTATTTGTAAATAAAGTATTAAAGGCTATAACTAAGAGGTTTAATCTAGGTTCTACTAAATACTCTATTACTAGGAACCTTAATCTATAGAGGTAACAAATAGTCTATTCCGCTACTTAGATATAGGTTTAAGATAGGTTAGTTAAGTAGTGTAAAAGGAGTAAGTAAGCGAAAGTAATATTTGCCTTAATTATTATTCTAGAGTATAAAATAGAACTAACTATTTACTAAAAGAGCTTAATTATAGTAGCTATTATAATCCCTTTAAATTTATAGAACTTAACCCTAGGTAAGGGGGTACTCGGGCTAGTTTTATTTATAAGCTTAAATCTCTTTATAACCTTCTTAATATACGTATTATATAAGAGCTAGAGTTTATTTACCCCTCTATCCCTAACAACTCTTATACTAAGAAACTACTCGACGTTATAAAGGTTGTATAGTTTATATGTTTAGCTAAGCTTAGTAATTAAGGTCTAGGCCTTAAGTTCGTCTCTTTTATAATATATAAATTATATATTATCTATAAAGAATAGTATAAATATAGTACGTTTCTCTATTATATATATATATAGCTCTTCTATATATAGAATTATTCTAAGAATATCTTTTAAAGTAGTTATAAATTTATTAAACTAAAGTACTAGAGAGTCTTAGAGTCTATATAAGGCGTAGTTAATTTTTAATACTATTCCTTTCTTTTTAAACCTATTTAGTATTTAGTAAATAACTAGTAGTATATCTTTTACTCTTAAAGCGTTAATAAAAGTATTTATTATATTATATTACTTAAGTTCTAGGTTAAAATATACTACTATTACTATAGCGAGTCTAAATAACTTTAAAGCAAGCGTAGCCGCGTAAGTAGATATAATCGAATCGTTTAGTTATAGATCCTCGCGTACTACTATACGTAAGCGGTAGCGCGTTAGGTAACTATCCTTATCCTTTTTATATATAAATACCTACTAAAGTAGGATTAGTAATATTATTAAAGTAACTTTAGATCTTTTAATTTTAGTCTAGTATCCTAGATCCTCTTAGGTCTTAATTTTATTTAAGTAGTCTTTTATAAACTATCTACTATATTTATAGGAAGTTAAGTCTCTAAAGTTTTTAGGTTTCTTAGGTAGCTTACTCTTATAGACTCTAGAAGTATCTAGTTCTAATACTAGTAATTCTAATATCAAAGACTCGAATTTAATATCTTTCTAGTTATTTTTAAGTAATTTTTATATTATAGTAAATATAGCTTTAACATTACTAAGGTTGTACTTAAAAACGGGTAGGTAGGTATCTATAAATAGATCCTAGTAATTAAGTAAACTTAATACTAAGTCGTAGGGTAGTATATCTAATAGTAGTACGTATATACTATTACTATCCTTATCTTTCTTAGTTTATAATCTAGTTCCTATTTAAGTACCTATTATACCCTTAGTTTTACTAGACCTATTTTTATATACCTTTTTAGGCTCGGGTATAGGGGTCGCGCTTGAACTTATAGTTTATAGTACTCCCTACTTAACCTTACTAAGCGAAGGTTATATATTTATCTCTTCTATAGCCTAAGTTAATAGCTAGGAGTTAGAGATAGCTTTATTAATATCTTCCTAATTAGGCCGGTCTAATATAGGATTTTCTGATTTATAAGCCTACGTTATACTACCTAGAGTACTATCGAGTAGCTCTTACTACTCTTCCTTAGTAGTATTTCTAGTAGAACCTAGTAAGTAGCTATCTCGCGCTCCTTAAGGTTATTCTAGCTCTAGTATAGGTTCTAGGGTTAAAAGTCCGAACCTAGGTATTAAGAGATCCGAGTTTACCCCTAAGTTTTAAGGACTAGAAGTATCTTTATCCTTCTTAGGCTCCTTTATTAGAGTATTTATTGTTTCTAAATCTTTAGTATTATTATTCGTTATTATTTAATCCCTTATTTCTAGTAGCTTTAAAGTACTTATTATATTACTAGTAGCGTCTATAGAATGTTACTCGGTCTTAGTATAGATCGAGTTCTAAGTAATTCTAGGGGTTAATTAAGGCGCGTTACTAAATATAATCTTGTATTCTATAATAGCTTTAGTATCTTATTCTTCGTTTTCGGTAATAGTATTAGTAATATCTCTTACTATAGGAATTAGATAGCTATCCTTTTATTCGCTTCCTTTGTTATAGAAGATTAATTCGTCGAATATAATATTCCGAGTAACGATAACTTTGTCGAGTTATAGCACCTAGATCCAGTAGATGTTATAATTAACGTACCCTACTAGATACCCTACATGCCCACGGGGTTTTGTTTTAAAGGCTTTTACTTCTTTCCCTGCTTCTAAGAAACTCTTGCCTGACAGTAGTTCGTCGACTTCGGGAATGCCCAGGTAATATACCTGGTTATACGCGTTTTCCTATTCTTATATCTACTTAGCTAGGTTAATATTCTAGTTCTTAGTAGCAGAAAGAACTCGATAATACTCTTATTAAGCGCGAGACTTTTAAACCTCTATAGTTAGTCTTAAGGTAAAAGCTAGTTTACGAACTATAGACTAAGTTATATATAGTCTATTACTATTACGGCGGCCTAAGGTTATTATTATATTAAGGTATTAATACGTGTCTACTATAGTACTTACGAATCGATTAATTTCCTTAATAGCCTTTTAAGTGTCCCGGCGCTCTTCCTCTTCTAGTTTGTACTAGTTTTAGATAAGAGAAAAGGAGTATAATATAGACTTAAGTAAGGTAACTTCTAGAATTAGCAGGTGTACTAGTAGTAGTCCACGCTCTTTAACAGGATCGGTACTATCCTCCTATTCCTATAGGCGTTAAACGTATATAAGGTATAGCGGCTTATCCTTAAACTTTCGAAGGTCTTCTTTAGCCTAGGTATCCTTAATATAAGGAATAGGCTTTCGAATATCGAAGTTCGAAGCGTCTAGAGTATTAGGATCGACAAAGTACTAAACGAGTTTAGCGCTCGCGAGTTGCCTAAGCGTAGAGTACTATATAACCTAATCCTTACTCGAACGGAGCTTCGGATAGGTTAGAGTCGAGGATACTATAATAAAATAGATTAAAGAGAGAGAGAGAATAAGAACCTTATTATAGATTCGAATTCGGCGTTATAAGAGTAACGTGTGTTAATTACTTAAATATAGTAGAAGGTAGAATTAAAGTTTATATTAAACTTTAGGTACTAGACCGGGCTTATAACTATAAGTTGCCTTATAGTTAGTTAATTATAGCGGGAATTATAACGGGTTTTATAAGGGTAAAGTATAAGTGTAGAGTACTTATAAAAAGAAGTATTAAATTAAGTATAAAGCTTACTAAATTATATAGGAGGGAGCACGAGTTTATATAGTACTAGCGCGTATGTCCCTCGGCTAATTACTAAAAGAGCTCTACTATAAAGGAAGTAGAGCGCTA
>LT855413.1:1707842-1747416 GCA_900184765.1 Hymenoscyphus fraxineus | reverse complement strand
GGCTTATTATATTATATAATTATACTTTAATAAAACCCTTATAAAATATCGCGAGTTTATAATAGTATTTAGTTTTAGAATTATAAGCTATTTAATTCTAAGAAACTAAATTTTAATAAATTAATATATAAAGAACTTTTTAAATATAATAAGCTATAAGAGTTTAAAGTATATAAATAAATAAACTAGATTAAAAGTAAGTAAATAATATAAATAAAAAGTAAAGTTTTAAGTTATTATTTATCTAAATACTAAAAGTCTTTATATAAAGGTTTAATACTAAGCTAGCGCTAACGCTTTATCTACCTTCGTTAAGGGAGATTACTAGTATCCTTATTTATTACAATTATAGCGGATTCTAACCCTAACCCTAGCCCTGAGGAGCTCCTACTAAGCCGAATAGGCTCGCTAGGAGGGATAGATATAGTATCCGATATTAAAGAAGATCTTTTAGAAGAAGTTACTATAGTTTCTAATACTCCGATATAATATTAGGCGAATTAGTTAAACGAGTTTATAGGGGGGTGGAGAAAAAGTGGTAGATTTAGGTATAAAATGTCGAATCTTTCTTTAAGTGCCGATAAAATATACTAAGAACCTCGTTATAAGGATAACCTCGGTTATATCCTTAAAAATCCTGCCCTCGCGAATATCCTAATATCTAGGTTTTTCTGTACTACTACTAGCTACAGACCTACTAAATTCTATAATACCAAGCCTCAGGAGTACTCCTAGCCTTTCCTATCCGGTGCCCTAGCAAGGAGAAGGAGTACTGATTGGTCAGGATTAGAGTAGGAAGGAGAGCTCGAAAATTCGTCAGGATAGGAACGGAGATTCCGTAGGAGAGGAGTGGCTGGGAGAAGTTTAGAGGGGAGATACCATACACTGAACGGTATTTACAAGTCAGATTCAAAATGAATGGCATGCAAATTATGTTTGACATTGCCTGGCAATAGTTACCGGAACCAAAGCCGGAATACTCTCCTTAGTTCCTTCTCTTGCTGACTTCGTCTATTATTGTAAATACTTGCCAACTCTTTTTGTGAAGATTCACTCACTCCATAATTTTAGGAAAAGATGTGTCTTGTTATGTTGGCTGGGCTTATTTGACTCACACTATTGATGATACTTGGAGGCTAAAGAAATAAGCGAGGAGAAGAAAGTATTTATGCTTAACCATACTTGAGACTCACTATTATATTTCTTGTACCTAACAATCTTCACGACCTATCTTATTCTGCTGGAAATAGTCCTATTATTTCTTATTCTAGAGCCAAAGTAGAAATCATTTACTCAATAGAGTTCTAACTGCATCCGCGAATAAAAGCATCGCATACCAGTAATGGACCCAGGGGATATATTCAGCCCAAGAATCGGCATTAATTTGCGGATTACATCGGAAATGTTCAAGTAGAACTTTGAATTGTTCCTCCTTATTCCCTTCAGTCTCCCCATCAGCGTTCGACTCTCCAGAGGCTTCTCGGATTATTGCGAATCTGTGACACCCCCCGAACCGAGACTCATCTGAACCGAAGCAGAAATCAACATAGCTCGTGCTGAATTCCGAGGGCCCTTGAAGATGATAGTCGGTCATTTTGAATGCACCGGAGATAACATCGCCAACTTGAAGCAAGCTGGATTTTGGGATTTCTGAAGCTTTCCACAAAACCTTTTCGTCGGGACTGCTCTCCAATCCTAAGTCAAATTTAGTATGCTTCAGAAGAAAGATTTTCATAAATCAACAATACCTGCAAACTTTACTGGCAACCACTTGTGAATTCCCCATCGCATCGCAGTTCTTTCAGGAAGGAATATGAATCCACCAAAAAAGCCTTTTGCTAGGCGTGCCAAAACCTCTTCATCACTTAAGCCACGTATCGATGAAGCGGAAACCAACATCGAGACTTGATCAGTCTTCACGGCATGAGATCTTGGATTGACAAGTCTCATTGACTTTGAGGTTAGGAGTGCTTTCGAAACCGGATAGGTAAAAGTTTGTGATCGGAGGAGACCTATAAATGAGGTGTGGTATTGCCAGAGAGCCCATTTCATGGGGCTCTGCAAGAAGGTGATAGTTCTTAAAGTCATGGTAGAGAAGATGAAGATTTCTGTCGATACGAAGCTGGATCTCGTTGGTTTTGATGTGGATTTAATGCTTGCGAGGAAAGAGTCATTGTTCGTGAGGGCCGGGGGGAACCGTGTTGTAGGGGTGTATCGGGAGATTCAGGGTCAGCCATTATTTACATGCTTACAAACGAGACAACACAGGATCATTTGTACGTACAAAGACACATAAGAAGTACCTTGAATCATCGGAGATGACCCAGATTTTCCTGTTATTGTCCCCCCGCGACATATCATATGACTAGCCCAGGCCACTGCAGAGTGCAGATATCGCAATATCTAAAGGGACGATATATACAAGCTACATATTATTGCAGTATTTAATTCTATTTATGTCATAGATAGATACAATTATCGAAAAGCCTTTAATACGCGCTCTACTCTATACGAATCTATGGCAATAATATTTGGACTATTTAACATATTTTCTATGTCTCTGTTAATGAGGTTTTCGAGCTCTTATCTACACTACAAAATCCTTTATTATTACTGTTATACTTAAGTGGATCCTAGTTTAGAATTACTTGGTAAATACTAGTACTGTAAGCGTTGTATGAGATATCACAAATTCATGGGTTCATGTCACATCTTCTGTACTACTCAATTATGCACACGCCCACCACACTTCGGCAGCGACTCTGAAAATCTGCAACCTCTACCAATGGTTGCGGTCTCTGCAGATGCGACTTGATATGAACATTTACACTACCTTCCAATTCGGGTGCAATCTTATAATTAATATACTCCCGATGCAGAGCAGATTACCCGTGAAGAAATGTTATCCCTCCCCGTCTACTCCCAGATTGAAAACTCGTTCTTTCTTATTTCCATTATTTAATCGAGAGAATTTCTGTCCCAGCTATCAAAATATAGTCTCATCGCATTCAGAGCCCCCACTACTATCCACAAGCCTTATAGTTATCCGATCATGGAGAGCCAACAAAGACGCGAGAAATCAAGCCTAGACCAGCGTATGAGTGGGCTCGAAGCAATGGAGAATTCCCCTTCACAGTACGAGTTCGACATCCGCGATGACAGCAGCGAAGAGTTGAAGAACAATTCTGACGAGGGCTTATCGCCCAATGCTTCTGACGCCCTTCGTTATTTTGAAGACAATGAAAACTTCAAGCAACAGCGTTGGCGAGATTCATCCACCAATGACTTTGGAGTTCGTGAGGAGCATGATATGCCGGAGAGTAGCCAGCCAATATATGCAGACAAATATTACGAGAGCCCAATTAGTCTGTCGCCCAACGACATTCCCCCGAGAGAACATGAGAGAGTAAGGGAACGAAGAGAAAAGCAAGCAATTTACGAAGATAGAACTACAGCCGGTCCGTCAAGGCGTGGTCCTAGACGACATCGATGGAAATCAGGCGAGGTTTCATATGACGACGGCAGGACACAGCTCGGTTCCATATCAGAGTTTAGGCAAAATAACGCGCAGCATACTGATCAAGATTCATCCACGAGAGGTAGCTATGTCAAACGGTGGGAATCAGACGGTAGGCAAAGGAGACTCAGGGGGTATAATTCTGCGGGTAGTGTAAGACTTGGGGAATTGACTTCAAGACCTGGTAGTCCATATTATTTCAATACTAGAGCGGAGCGCTTTAGACCAGCCGGCTTTAGCTACAGAGACCGCGAGAGATATGTTGATAAGCCCCATGAGAATAGGAAGCGTCGAAAGGCCCCTCCCAAAAGCGATGGTATGTAAGGTTCTTTTGGTGTGACTTCACACACACGACCTCCTAACAAGTTTCTAGTACTTGAATATCTTCGGCAGACCAGTCGAGCTCTGTCTTCTGATTCATACAGCTCCTCTTCAGAAACAGACAGGGCGACACAACCATCCAGTTCACCCGAGACGCCACGTCGCTTCCAAAATCCAACTCGTTCGAAGGTCTTTACGCTTGGCCTTGTAGTGGTAATATAAGGCGGTATTACTAGTTTTCGCTTCAATCACGTGTTATAGGTGATGCGGCGATGCGGCGATCCGTGCGGTGATTTTTAGGTGATGCGGCGATGCGGCGATCCATGCGGCGATTTTTTGGTGGTGCGGCGATCCATGCGGTGATTTTTTGGTGGTGCGGCGATCCATGCGGTGATTTTTTTGGTGGTGCGGCGATGGATCGCCGCATGCCAAGGCCGCATATATCATGTGACTGACCCTCCCCGATTACTAAGGTGGGCACTTGTTCTAAGGCAATTCTATACCAATTTTCATTTTCTTTTTAATTTCTTGAGCAAAAACAATCTAATCTTAATATGTACGCCATTCCCTAGTTCCAAACTCCTCAAGTAGTTTGGCCAAGGGATCTAATTCATCACTCAAAGCCTGTCTATCTTTCAACGCCTTGTCCGTTTCCGCGTCAATGCTCTTCTCTAGAGTATTCAAATTATACTCAAACTCCTTTGCCTCTTTTTGTATGTGCATCTCTCCAAGGACCTCATTCCGAAGAATATTGGCATGTTTCGTCATTCTTGCGTACTCCCACTGGCGGCGTTGAAGAAATGTGTTTGAGGAGAACAATTCTCTTTGCCTCTTGGGATAATAATCTTTCTCGACATTGTTGGCACCACCGTAAGACAACCCAGCTGCGTGGTGGGAGAATCCACCCCCTATACTCGTATAGCAAAGGGCCAGTCTGCTTGCCATTATTTCGGCAAACGAAGCATCGTTATAGTAGACGGTGTAGTTCAGGATAAACTGACGAATGTAAAACCGCCTGGGTTGTTGAATGCAGCAAACTGCATCAGCCAAATTCGTCAAGTAGTTTGATGATCGATGTGTGGCATGACTTTTCAAGCGAGTGATTCCATGAGTAGCATATCCTACTTCGGAAAGTGGCCGATCGAGCGCATCGTTGGGTGGTAGGATAGACAATCTTAGTCGTACACATTCAATCCATTCTCGACATATCTTTACTTGGGCCTCGGATTTGAAGTACCTCCGATATCCTTCTTTGGTATTGACCGGATCTGCGATTGGTGATATTGCACCATCAACCTTTTCGGCTAGTTTGGATGATTCTTCATCAACCTTTGCGAACCCCCGAATATATAGTTCAATAGTGACCAACATAGCTTCCACTTGTTTGGAAGTTGGTGAAATTCCATGCTTATCAACTAAATAGTTGATATAGATGCAGGGGTGATTGTTTACGCCGGCTTTGTATAAAGCTTCCAGCTTTTCTTTCAATTGAGGATTGATAATGGCTTGTCGAGCTAGATCTCCTATAACCACATGTCCGAGAACTGATGAATCCCTATTTTTCTTGATTAGAAATCAATTTTTTTGATTTTGTTAAACTCCGCCGGCTGGTTCTACCGAACTACGGTAATATTACATTCGACCGAGTAACGGACAATTAGCACTTAGTAGAATTCTCCTTTGTATTTAAACTAGTGCCTTCTACACTTCTCCTATCTCTAGTTTAATTAAGAAAGTCCTATTCTAATAGGTTATAGAGCCCTAGTATAAATATCTAGCGCTATTACTTTTAAAAATATATTTTCTAACAAATTAGCTTATTCTTTTACTTATATAATACTATAGGTAAAAACAACTATAAGAGTATTATCCTAATAGGTAGTAGGGACTTTAAAATATAGAAGGTTACTCTTATCGAGTACCTAGAAGTCTATAATTAAATAAAGTAGATTAAGGAAAAGATTAAAATTAAAACTAATAATACTACTAAGATAGGTACTAATAATATTAAAGAGTTAGTAGTATTACTTAAAAAGGAAAGAGTAGTAGTATTTTTAAAGATCTACGCGAGTTTAAATAAAGAGTATACTAGTTATATTTTATTAATCTTGGACCCCTAAGAGTAATTCTAGACTATTGTTAAGGTATATAAAGGTAATAATAAGGTTCGATATAACTCCCTATACCTATAAATCTTTAGTATTATAGATTAAAAGTCTATAATAATTTAAGACAAGCTAGACCTAATAAAGAAACTATAGTTATAAATTAGAGTTTTAAAGCTAACTAATATAATAGAAGACTAGTAACTTACTATCTTTCTCTAAGTAAGTATAGACTAAGAATAATTCGAAATAATACTAAACGTTCTCTACTAAAGTATAGTTCCCCTTTCTTTAGATAATATCATAGCCCGCCTAAAGGCTAGGGAGACCGAATTAGGAAACGATAAGACCTACTCGGATACTATAAACTAGGTAGTACAAGGCCGGGGAGGTTTCTAAGGTTAGAGGAGGGGTAGATAATAGGAAAGAACCTTACGAGGTAGGAATTCTATAAATACTAGGCTAATTACTAGTAGTAGTTATTATATATATAGAGGACTACACTTCTAGAATAAATATAATAAATAGTTAAAAATAAAAGAAGGAAAGGTATATTTATTAATAAAATCGAATAATAAGATCAAAGGAGGAGTAAAAGTTAAAGGAGTAAAGATAGTAAGAGAGATTAATAGCTCTAGTAATAAATCTAACGTTTCTACTTACCTCTTAACCTAGGATAAAAGTAACGTAAATAAAGTAATTTAGTAGCTTAATTTATATACCTCTTACTATATATTAAATAATAAAAGTATATTTATTAATAATAAGCTTAAACTAATAAAGATAAAAGTAAAAGCTATAAATAGTAATATAATAAACTTAAGAGGTAAGGGTTCTATAAAGATTTAATAAATAAGCTATAAAGGAAAAGAGAGGTAAATAATAATTTAGAATATTAAATATATACTTAAATACTTAAAGAACTTATTATCTATAAGAATACTTAAAGATAATAGATTAAATTATATAGTTAACTTACCTAATAAAAGAGTTAATATAGTATAAGGTAAGATAATAGTACTTAAAAGACAAAGGAGAGGTCGAATATAAAAGGTATACCTAGTCTAAGGAGGTCGAGTTTACTATATAAAAGAAAATAAGAGAAGTAGTACTAAAAAGATCGAGAGTAAGGTATTAAACCCTACTAAAGTTTATATAGGAAGGAGTAAAAAACCCGGGGTAATAAAGTTATATTCCCCTAAGAACCTTTTAAAAGTTTCTTTAACTTTTAAAGGTAAAATAATAAGTAAACGCTATTTAAAGAGTTATAAGAAAATAGTACCTATATATTCTTTTAGTAAAAATGTAACTAAGAGTAATAAACAGGTAGTTTCTAGACTAAAGAATTTATATAAAAAGGTAGAACTCCTATATACTTGTCTAGGCTACCTAGGTAGCTATATATAAAACAAGCTATATAATATACTCCTCGATATCCTAGAGTATTCTTTTTACCCTCTATTTTATAGTATTTATACTAAAGGAAAGATAACTAGGAATACGTCTTATATACTTATAGGACTAGTATTAAAAGCCCTAGAGAAGAGACATATAGATTTATAGGGGCCGATCTACTAAAAATCGATATAGGGAAACGTATATATACTATTAATAATATACTAATTTACTAGTATACTATAAGTATATTTCCTCTTAAGTAAATCGAATATAAAAAATAAAGTCTATAAGTAGGTAGATATAATAGAAGCTTAACGTTATCGATAGGGGAATAGCAAGAAAGTAGAATCTCTATAATTTAATAAAGGAAGAGAGTTCTTAAATAAATTATTAGTAAGATTCTATAAGGGTAAAGGAATTATAATAGAACTAACTATTAGATACTACCTAGAGGATAATAGATATATAAAACAGAGTATACGATTAATTATAGAAAAAGTAAATACTATTTACTATAAGACTAAATTAAGTATAAGATTCTAGTAATTTGTAGTAATAAGAGTAGTTTATATATATAATTATTAGATTATAAAGAAGATACTACTATTACTATAAGAATAATAGAGTAGTAAGAAACCTAGTATAGTAAACTAGAGGGTATTTAGATACCTAGCCTAAGTACTAATCCTAAAAGAAAAGCGAACTAAATTAGATCTAAGAACGTAGAAGGGAATATTTATTAGATAAAAGAAGGAATCTAAAAAGATATACCTAATATAGAATCCGGTAGAGAAGAAAGTAGTAGAAGCTAGGTTTATAGTATTCGACGAATCTAGGTAGAATAATAAAAAGAGAGCGAACAAGAGAACTAGTAATAATTTTATAAATATTATAGAAGATTTAAGTAATAAGGATAATAATAGAATTAAAGAAGAACCTAAAGAAGTAAAAGTTAATAGTATTAATAATAGTAATTAAAGTATAGATAGTAGATTTTATAAAGGTTTAAATAAAGAAATAAACGTTAAAGTAGTATCTAAAAGCGATAAAAATATAACTAAATTAAGAAATCTAACTAATAAGAATTAAGGATTAATACTATTAAACACTTCTATACTATTAGACCTAGATAGTAGGATATTCTTAGAATACTACTAATACTATAATAATATACCTTTATAATAACCTAGATAACCTATAATAGCCTAGATCGCTATAGAAAAAAGAGAGTAAAAGAAGAGAATTATAAAGAATCGCTATAATAAGATTAAAAAGGAGTTTATAGCTAGGAGATAAGAGACTCGGGGGGATAGTAGGAGGAGAAGAGATAAGGCTAACCTAGTAAAAAACGTACCTATTATATTACTAAATTTTACTTTTAAAGAGGCTATAGAATCTAAAGACAAGGACGAATAGAAGAAGGTACTAAAGGAGGAATTAGATAATATTAATTAAAATAAGATACTTTTAAAGCCTATATTAAAACTACTACCTAAGGCTAAAATAGTTTTATTCTAACTTATTTTTAATACTAAAACTAATAATAATAATAAAGTTATTTAATAAAAAGTTAGGTAGGTAGTACAAGGATTTTTATAAATCTACGAAATTAATTACAAAAAGACCTTCTTACTTATAATCGGTATAGACGTAATAAGACTAATTATCGCCGTAGTTATAAAGTATAGGTAGAAGTTATACTAAATAGACGTTATAGTAGCTTTCCTAGTAGTAGATCTTACTAATAAAATCTATATAAAAGTCCTAGAAGAAGTAAGATTCTAGTTTAGAAGGTATATAAAGGTTTTAAAGAGTTTATATAGCTTAAAATAAGTAGCTCGGATATAGTATTTACTACTATTAGAATACCTTAAAAGTATTAATTTCGACACCTCTGCTATAGATCTTATAATAATAATATAAAAGAAGATAAGTATAATTATTAGAATTTATATTAATAATATAATAATTACTAGTCTAAACGAAAAGGCGATTAAAGTAGTCAAGGATTAATTAAATAATCGATTTAATATAAAGGATCTTAGAAAGGTAAAGACTATACTTAGAATAAGGATTATTTAATACTTAAATAGTACTATCTCGATCGACTAGGAGAAGTATACTAGAAGTATTATTATAGAGTACTTATATAAGGACATACTAGTTTTTACTACGCTAATAGATAGATCTACTATAAATAAGCTAAGAAAGGAGCCTAGTAGGAAGTTAAACGTAGGGGAGAAGGAGAAGTACGCTTAACTCCTAGGTAAGCTTATATAGCTCCTTAATACTCGTACAGATATTATATTCGCAGTAACTTGAATAGCGTCTTTTATAAGCGAAGTAGGATAGAACTACTAGAAAGTACTACTTTATATTATTAGCTATATTAAAAGTACCTTATTTTATAGATCTATATATAACAATTAGCGTAAAAGGAATAATATAGGAATACCGATCTATAGCCTAGACTATAGCGTAGAAGTATATACTAGTAACGTAAGTCTATATAACGAAATAGTATACTCCGATATAAATTACAATAACAACTAACGTAATAAAAAATTAATTATTAGAACTTTACTAATATTTAATAGTAGAGTTGTCTAATACTTAAGTAAGAAGATAAGGTCGGTTACGTAATTAACGATAGAAGCCGAGTATGTTACTAGAAGCGAATCGACTAAAAAAGTTATTTAGTTATAAAGACTTATAGCCGAACTTAAAGGTAGAGATTATACTAGGGAACCGGTACCGATACTACTAGGAGATAATAAGGTAATAGTTCAAATATCGAATAGAATAGCAAATACTATAAAAGTTAAGTATATTAATATTACCTTCTACTATATTATCGACGAGGTAAATAAAGGACAAATCTAAGTACGCTAGGTACTAGGGGAGTTTTAATTAGCGGATAGTTTAACTAAGGTACTAGATAAGGTAAAATTCGAGCTAAATCGAAGTATAATTAGTATTAAAAGCGTGGTTTAAGGAATCTCTAAATAGCCTTACTTTTATAGTATTAAGAGATTTAGGGGAGTATTAAACTCCGCCGGCTAGTTCTATCGAACTACGGTAATATTATATTCGACCGAGTAATAGACAATTAGCACTTAGTAGAATTCTCCTTTATATTTAAGCTAGTGCCTTCTATACTTCTCCTATCTCTAGTTCAATCAAGAAAGTCCTATTCTAATAGATTTCGAAAACCATAAAAACATACCAACCGAGTAACATCAACCATAATCTATTTACCAGAGAGCCGAATTTGACAACCTGGGATTCCTTTCGCTTCCTGACCCAGGGGTCGCATGGTAAACCTTTTAAGCGAAGTGCTACCTTTACCAAATGATGTAGGCTTACATCCTCCCATGCACTAACCAGAACCTTTGCATGGGATTCAAATAAAGCAGCTCTATCCATTACTGGATATTCAATCTCGACAAATTCCCCGGCTTCTTCTGCAGCTCTCTGCTCCGCAACTTCCTCTTCAAATTCCCGGAATATATTTTCCTCATCTCTGGTCAAGTCATCAAGATTATGCTCAATTTGATGAATGATTTCTTCCACTTGCACGTCTTCTTCATCCAAAAGCATCTGGTCATCATCCTCATCCTCATCATCCTCATCTACCTCTACATCTGGGCGATAACTTGAAGTGGAAGCAGAGGTAGAGGCTTGTGATTGAAGATTGGCGGTGCGAGAAGAAGAAGGGAGGGATTCAAATGAAGGTCGGAGGTTACGAGTTGAGCTTGATCTGATGGAGGATCGCGTTGTTCTACCGCGTTTGGAACCGCCAGGTTGAGTATCTTTGGAAGGGGAATCATCGAAATTACGTTTGTCCTGAGAATCCATGATGAAATATTGCAGTGAGAATGAGATGAGATTGAGAAAATCTGTACTGGTGAGCTTGATTTCACGAAAGAAAGATGGGTAGCTAGAGTTCTTTGAAAGAAATGCAGCGCGTTCATCGCGAGCGCGTAAGCGAATCACGCTAAGGGGGAACCTCGAGATATCTTTTGCAACGTGAGGATGATCTTTTCTACCCCGGGCGTCCGTAAATTGTATCAATCAAGCATCCATTTTTCCGATTGAAATCTCTGTTTCCGGCTTTCTTCAAACTCTTCCAACATGCCTCCAAAACGAGCGAGAAAAGAAAAGGGCAAGGGGCCCGAAAACCCAAAAACGGCTACAGGTGACAAATTTGATAATGCATTCGCCCAGGACTTCCAGGCCGATTACAATAAAACGAGTGCCGGCAATTTGGATAGTCGAATCGATGCCGCTCGAGTGAAAATGGGTCTACTAGATGTAGATGCACAGGATTGTAAGCAAATCAATGTACGATTACCCTATGAAATCAACTAACACAGTAATATAGACGATGAAGGAGAGATACTCCGTGAGTTACATGAAAAGAATGCGGAGCGTGTAGAAACCATTGTAAAGTACCAAAGTGGTACGACACTAGTGAGGGAAATGATGAATGAACTAGTGGAGTTATCGAAGCGATCAGAAGAAAGCACCCAAGAATTGAGAGTAAGTCTTGTCATTTTGGACAGTCTGTATTTATTAACAAACCCTATAGGAGCGATTGAGAAGAGGTATAGCCTCTGTATACCCGGAACTCCTAGGGAAAATGGAGGGTGTGGAAATGTTCATCCGAGGCGAATTAGTCCGTTTACAAGTCGAAAACCAGACTCTGCGTAAAAGTTTGAATGAGTCTACAGGACAAGGTATCTTGGTGGATCAGATAATGCAGAGTATCAGTGAAAAATCCGTCCAACAACATCAATCACAAGAGAAGATTCTAGCCGAAGTCGAGGTTCAAAAGATATTAGATAAGCTATCAAATCAGCAGTCCCTGTGGAAACGAATAGACGAGGAAAAGAATGAACGACTAAGGGAGTATGAACGCCTTTTAACTGAGACGAGAGAAAAATCTGGTTCACTTGCTGTAGAAAAGGCTGGACTTGAACAAGGTAAGTTTGCTTTTTATCTTTTTATCATTTGATTTATACTAAGAAACCCCTTTTAGCCTTAAACGATGCTAAGCGACAGATCAAAGAAGTCAAAGAAGATTCCGAGGCAATGAATAAGAACCTTGAACGCCTGAATTCTCAATTCAATGAATTACAAATGGAAAAGTTGACCCTCGAGTCCAAGTCTCAATTACAGACCATGACAACCAATGAGGAATGGCTGACCAGCTTAAGAGAGAAAGATATGGCGATTAGCAAAGTCGAAGTTCAAAGAAACAATCTGGAGATGGATGCTGAACGGAAGCAACGAGACTGGGAGAGAACGGCCAAGTATGCGAATCAAGTAGCAGAGGAGCTGCACAGCAGCAAGATGGAATTACGAGTGATGAATAATAAATTAGAGGATCATTTTCTCTCTAGAATCTCACTTGAGAAGCGCCTTACGAGCGCAGAAACCGAGCTGGTTGCGGCAAACGAGGAAAAGTCGTTGCTAAAATCCTCGCTAGAGGAGCAAAAGGGGCTGAACACGATTTTACAAACCGAGATTGAGCGATTAGGCAGAGGAGATGATGATATTACTATGCAAATGTATAAGGCTCAAGAGGAACGGCATAATTCGACCATCGAGAATCTGAAATCCAGCCACAAAAGAGACCTTTCTGCGCTTGGAAAATCATTGGCGAAGGTTGACAAGGAGAGAGAGGCTGCTTTATTACAAGCCCGCTCGAATAAACTGTTGTTAGATTCGCTTACTCAAGTACACGAATCATCCAAAGAGAGAGAGGAGCGTCTCTACGAGCTGATGCAAAATAGCAATACTTACAACAATTCTCAGCTGGAAAAATTGGCATCTGACCTGGAGAAGCAAATGGGAATCACCAGAAAGGTTGTTAATGACAAGAAGAATCTCCAAGCAGCCCTCGAAAATGCGATCAATGAACGAAATCAAAGGCCGGACATAAGTGTTGAAGCATGGAATTTGGAGCAAACCCGGCTCATGAAGGTTGAAGAGGAACACAAGAAATGTTACTCAGCCGAAGAACAGAGGCTCCATTATGATGTCTACTATGATACTACGACTATCGGGGCACTGGTAAAGCCAAATCTTGATACCCCACTGGAGACGATCACTGGCAATCTCGAAATCCTCCAAGGTCGATACGATGAATTGAAGGGGGAATATGACACGGTTAAAAGGGATAAACGCCAGCTGGAACATGAATTGTTGAAGCATGTACGGTGCGACAGAAAAGTTGAAGCTGTTTACTATGATTTGAAGGTCCAGGAAAACCAATCTTTGCAAAAGCTTTTGGAGTTTGAGCGCGAAAAGTACAATACTATCCAGAGTCAACACATAGATTGTCGAAACCGAATTTCCAGAGACGAGTACGATCTTTTAAAAGAAAATAAAAATGCTCTACAAGCACATCTTCAATCTCTCAATGAATTGAGGGTCGATTATGATGGATTAAAGTCGACGCATGATAAATGCATCGCCAACGAAGTCAAGTCGAAGGAGGAGTTTAATATTCTAAAAGGCCGGTATGAAGAACTTGTTAGAGTTTCCTCTCAACCTCAACCTGCACCTAGCCTACCACAGTACCCTATCGTTCCCTACAACCATAATATGCCAGGTATCATGGCTCCACCCTTTTATACGACAGTCGGAAACTCTCAACAATCTCAACCACTGGATGCCAGAGCACCGGATCTTGTTCCTTCTGTACTATCATCCGTAGCTAGTTCAAGACCGAGTACAAGTTCAGTCACACCAGCAAGATCTTCTGCACCAGCAATATCCTCTGCACCATCGTATATATTTCTTGCCCACAGACAAGCAGGCACTCCGGATGTTTTTGAGTCTGCTGTGGAGGGCTCGCTTAAGGTTCGAATGGATGATCAGATTACTAAATGGGAAAACACCAAGAATTCAAAGATAAAAATCTGGTGGAGCTATAGTAGTAAGGCTAGTACACGTTGTGTTCAAGCTCGAGTCTTGGGAAGAAGTATAGAAACCTACCCTTCAAGGGAGGACTACGCTTGTACAAACTGTACTGCCATGAAACGCCTTTGCGTGAGGGTGGAGGAACAAGGGGGAAACCCAATAATCATGCCGTTGGAACCTTCAGAACGCCTACCTGGAGTAACCTCTCAACAAGAGGGTTATTATGTTAAGATTTAGTATTACTTTGGTACTCGTGAAGCGAACGAACAACTGGAATTGGGTTCAAATTACAGATGAAGTTAACGAAGCTAGATACGCTTGTGGCTATTCAGGGGATTGTTATAAGTTACTTTCTCGATAACAGAGAACTATTAACTTTCGAAGCTAATTAAATGATTAGGTGAAGAGGACAGGAAAAGTAGCGTAGAATGAGTATTAAAATTGTCGAAGCTTGCAATGATATACTTTTTGGACTTTACAAGAAGATATTAATGATTGGTCATGGTGTTCGCAGCTCAGATGGCACGCATAATCATCGCTTTCGACTTTCCCCATCGCTTGTTAACACCTTTGAAACGACTTTGAGGTTTTTACTCCATATTTTGGTATACATTGACCGTCTGACTTTCTCCCATACCTTTTTAAAGTCCGAGGAACTCAACAATAAAGCTCATTCTTTTTTGCTTTCACAAAAGCTCTGTTTGGATGATATTCTCAAGCGTGCTAAGGAAGATCTTTTAGCTATAACCCGAGGTGATAATAAGAATCTCTTCCAGAGAAGCCAGGTGGTAGGACCACAGTATGTACCAACCATTCGATTACCCCATTCCAAGGATCACAAGAATGCTTATTTATTTGGCTGCCATCATCATCCCACAGCGTCCTGAATTCAATCTCCCAAATCCGAATTCCTTCCCAATTGATTCTGAAGGGTATTTACTGATATCTTGTACAGGTACATCATGTGCACGATTCTTTCCAATTTGCATGCTGGCATTGGTCATCCAGATCTTACCAAAATCTACAGAGAACAAGTAGAAGCATTAGTATTCCTCCCCACACTCCCCACCGGACCATACCTCCTTTGCTTTGTTAGTAAGCTAACATACGGCAAGTCCTTAGAATCGATTAGACATCCACGAAGACGACTCATTCGGTCGTATTTATATCTTCAAGAGGAAATCTTAGTGCTCGAAAAAATCATGAAACGTCAAAATTGGAACGCAAGAGAGTTTCAAGAAGTCCTCGCTCCAAACAGTTACCGAGTCACCGATCAACGACGTTTCACACTCAACGTACTAGAGTCAAAAGTCCTACATAGATTACAAGGGGAGAAAGAATCCAGTAGGACGAAGTTGGAACAACTGAATGCTGAAATCGAGCGTTTGATCAAACAGACTTTGACAAGTTTGGAAATCAAAGACGACGATCATGGAAAGGCAATCCTTGTATTTACAATTGTAACGCTAGTGTTCTTGCCATTGAGTTTTGTGTCGAGTTTCTTTGGTATGAACACAGTTGATATCAGGAACCAGTCTGCTAGTCAATGGATATTCTGGGCTGTGGCTGTTCCAGTCACAGCAGCAGTAATGACAATTGCGTTGCTTCTTGGGTACAATTTGGAGCGAATACGGAATTGGTTTGAGAGAACAATGGGGAAAGTGAAAAGTCACTGAAGCTTGCGAGGGTTGCAGGTTTTGAACAGACGCTGATATGAGCACATTATCTTTAACTTCTTTATCCTGATACAATTTATCTTGGCTTAGTTCCTTATCGCTTCCATTACAACATGTCTTGCTATAACTGTTGGATGGTCGATCGTTTTTGAGTTGTATTGTCAGAAAGAAAGGGGGGTGTATGAGGCTACAAAAGGTGAGACTTTTCGGATCTCCTTGCGACCTTGCTACGGGAGGAGCGCCTTCTGAGTTGCCTCTTAATATTGTTATAAGAGTAAGTAGGAGGTGGTTTGAAAGGCGTGTTTGCTCCCGCAGTCGAAGGAGGCATAGGTTTTGGGACCGGTAGTGGTTCATGGTAATTATAAGTAGGAGGTGGTCTATAGGGTTTCTGCCACTCTGCAATTGGTATCGGGGCGGGGGCGGCTGGTTGAGGTTTCGGCTGGGTCTTCTTCCCCTTTCCAAAGACCTTGCGGAAGCCCGCGAAAGGGTTGACAAGCCGGCGCTCGTGCTGGGTGACCTCTGTACGAGAAGAGTCCTTTGGTAGTCCCCTCTTAATACTCTTGGAAGAAGATGTGCGAAGTGGTCGATTCGGCTTCTGCAACTCTGTGATTGGTATCGGGGCGGCTGCTTGAGGTGGCTTCGGCTTGGGCTTGGTCTTGCTTTCCTTTCCCTTCCCGAAGACCTTGCGAAAGGCCTGTTTGGTCGGTGTGACAGAGTTCCAAACCCGGCGCTCGTGCTGATGCGAGTTGACTGACCGGCGATGAGGGGCTTTTGGCCAGTCTAGCCTATGGGTTGACCGCCGTGAGAGTTGAACTTCGGGTGTTGCATCCTTGGTTGCTGCAAGAGGAATTGCAACAACCGAATGCAAAAGAATAGCACCAATGGTAAAGATTTGGGGAATCAACATGGTGAAGGCGTAAAATGAAACAAAAAAGAGGTTGGTGATAAGACAATTGAAACGAATGTATGGCAAGGGAAAAGAAAGATCCCGAACCAGAAAAAAAAGAGGGAATCAAAAGAAGGTGATATTCAAGTGAAGAGCGAGGCAACTTTCTTATACTCTGAAGACAAATTTAGTACCAGCCCGATCCACTCTTTCCGACGCCCAAGTCTCATCCGATAAAGGTCTTGTTAGATCTTCCGGCATCGAAGCTTGGTTCTCTTGGTCTTCATCCTCCAAAGACTCACTTGAAGGGAGTTCCATTCCAATCACGGGGCAGCCGCCTTTCTACCATTGTAAATTTACTTGATTACTTCGTAAGCCGTCTTAAAGGAAATGCTCGGTGGCGGGAAGGGATGTGGAGGATAAATTTATATCTTATATGCTCCAGCGGGGTCCCCAAAGAGGAACTTCCGAGATACGAGTACGAAGTAGAAGTACCGTTTATCGTAATCTTCTACGCATAAGAAGTAGGGCCTCTAGCGAGTAGGAATTTTTAGTTCACACTGTTCCGTACCTTTGCGCACTTCACCCTCACACCCCAGCATTTACTCGAGGACGATTCATCACGGTATTGGATACCTGAAAGTAGGTTCCACCTGTCGGCGGACTTATGCATGATCGTTGTTACAGCCTTGCCCGCTTGGAAAAATCTTTTGTGCCAATGCTTTAGTGGATACTCGACCCATAAATCGTAACTATTTTTACTAGCACACATAAATAAGCTATAACACCATACCAACGATCCGACAAGGGCGATATCTACTCGTGATCACTACGATAAAGGTTCGGGGCGTGCGACCAGATCTATGTTACTTGATTACTATACCACACTTTGGGGAACAAAATGTGGTGGAATAATAGGAATAGAAGAAGAGACCGTGAGAGTGGCCGCGTAGAGGGACGTGGAAGACCACTATCGAGTTAGACTACCAGAAGGAGGAGAGTAGGAGAAGTCGTCCGTTTCCCCATCTCACCTTTTCAACTCAGATCAAGGTTAAGGTTCTTCAAGGATTATCACATGATCGATATGAAAAGTGACAAATCTGCTTTATCAGGTAAATTAGTTAGGGGGAGGCGAAGCTACGGGTACTTTTTAAACTTCTTACGAGTAGTACTGGTAAACTATAGGTTGCATAAACGTTATTTACAAACCTTGTAGCCTATATAAAGCTTATATAAAGAGAGAACTATCTATATCTTATATAGAATCTACTAATCTAGGGTTACATAAAGCCCGTATCTACTAAAAAACAGGTAAGCCATGAAGACATCACTGCTACATGATGCAGCACTAAATACCATATATTTCGCACAAAAAACCCCCTGTAAGAGGTGCTACAACTAGGTAGGTGTTATTAATAGCGAAGAACTTACCGAGAACGAGTATTTTATTAAGGAACATAGTATTAGCATCAAAATAATCACAAAAGGTAGAGAATTTTGTTTTGTAACAGTATAGAATGAGTACCAACGATATAAGATATACGAAGGCATTTATATACACTCTAAAAAAACAAGAAAACAACGCTCGCTTATTATAAGTGAAGACCAAAACGAAAAGGGAATAACTAAAAGAAGACGTATAATTCATTACTTCAAGAACACGGCAATCGCCATCGCGTGCTCTGGGACATATTTCTGTAGCATATATACAATATATTTTTGGAAACCGAGATTTCATTAAACCCCAACGAATTAGAAGGATGGATTGAATTTGAATCATCTACAGAGTGTAATTGCCCAGACTCTCATCGTGTATATTTTGTGCATCACGGCAATTGTCCACAAAGCCTGGTAGGAACTTATGCAGGTAAAGTCTGATGTCGTGATGGCGATTCATTTTCCAAATCCTCTGTAAGATCTACATGGCTATGGCCCTCACGCACGGGGCTTGCCTTCATTTGGCCATGGGGGAAGGTGTAGTGTTGTGGTGTCTGATATATGGCTTTTGGGACATTATTTTGGTGTTTGTGAGTTTGAATTTGGTTCTTGTGGTGTTTCGAATGTTTGTTTTAGGCTTTGGTACTAGTTTTACTTTTGCTAGAGGAATGCAGTTCGAGCATTTCAAGATGTTGGTTATTCTTTGTGAATGGCATTATGCCGTATCCGCGAGTGTGATTGATAACGAGAACCAACATCCCATGATATACCGTCATTTCGTAGCGAGCATTTAACAATATATTGCGACATGGGTATCTAACAATCTATTCTTCCTTCCCCTCCGCAAACCTGGCCTTATTCTCCATCATCATCTTTCTATATCCCTCCACTACACTTTTCCTCACCTCACCAAGCTCCTCCCTCCTTCGCAAACTCCCACTAGCCTTCGGCACGTTCTCGACTTCCACTCTCGCGCCCCTCACCTTGTACTTCTCCTTAGGAGTATGTTTAAAGGTCGGCGGCGCCTGCACAACATCATTAAGTCCCACCTTCCCCTCGCCTCTATCCCGCTTAAGTTTCGCCCAGGGGTCTCCCTCGAAATCCTCCACCTCGCCAACAAGCTTTTTCTTCTTATTCTTGCCCTTCTTTTTCTTCTTCCCAGAGGTGGAGGGGTCAAGATCTTTCCAAACGACCTGTCCGTTCTCATCCTCGGATTGCATTTCTTCCATATCTCTAGCATCCATCCTCTTGTCCTGGATTTTGCGCTCCTCCTCTCGCCATTGGTCGTAGAGTTTATGCATTTTCTTCTCCTTGTATGTTCTCCCAATTTTCAGACCCAGGGGATCCTTCCCGTTCTTCGCAGTTTTATTCATCAAGCCACTAACCGGGAGTGCAGCATCGACTCTAGCAGAAAACTCAGACATCTTCTCGCCAGGTTTGATCGTAGGCATAACTGCTTTATCTTTCTCCGCGGCCTTTTCCTCCTTCATAGTTCCTTCTTTCTCATCCTTCTCGTCTGCGGACTTATTCTTCTTCGCCTTCTTCGTTCTCACCCCATCATCCAATCCTTTCGGCAACTTCTTCCCCTGCTGGAACATCATAAGCCGCTGAAAAGCCTTCGGCGTATCATCGTTTATATCTGGGTTATGTTTCCTCTTCTTGTTGTTTTTGCGCGTCGTATTTAGCTCTGAGGTGAAGATGCCATTTTCTTTCGCGGATTTAGAGACCGAGAGGGGCTTTGCGATTGTGGTTGGGGGGAGGTCGACACTGTTCCAGAAGGATTAGAAGGTTATGAGGAAGGGGAAGAAGGCGACTTACGTTGACTTATCGACTTCCCCTTTGCGGGTGTGTTTATGTGGCATTGGGAGGTTGTGCTTGTGGAGGGGATGCTTTGCGATCGCTGGATATCTTGGGGTCGGGTTTTTTTCTGCCGGTGTGGGGACTTGACGGTGAACGGAAGCCGATGTTTTCCCTCGATACTGTACCCCTCGAGATCCACTACACCTCATTTGGACACATAGTAGTAAAGACTGGAGGGTCACGGGTTAGTGGAAAGTTCTTCTATGTAGCCAAAAAGGAGAAGCTTCAGGTTTATGCATAAACTTTCGCTCCGAAAACCATTCGAGTCATCTACAGTTTTAGCCAACCTTTTGTCATGTCAGCTGCCCTCTCCTTCATCATTACCTACCCACCCAGGCATTTCATCCAAATCTCTGCCTGTTCTGCTCGTCTACTACAAATCATAACAATACAGGAATCTCTCTCATATGCTAGGTAGCTAGTAGGCAGCTATTGGGAAAGACTAAAGACCAAGGCAAGAAAATACTCCGTGATCTCACCAACAATTCCATCACATCATTTCCTCCCAGATCCTCCAGCTTCCCTGGATCAGGATTATTCATGCCACGCCCTCAGCTCCATTCTATTGTACCAGACTTAGTAGAAATACTCCTTACCTACAGTACCTACCATACTTTACTAGGTAGATAGGTCTTGAAATACAAAGTATTCACGTGCACACATCTCTTCCCAGTGAATTCCACCTCCCCACCACACACATTTAACCCGCAACAAGCAGTCAACCAGCATCCACCAATTATACACCTGTTGGTGGTACCCTAGGTAACTGCAATGGCTTAGTGGTCCGGAACGCCCAAAGGTTACTGTACTAGCCTTGTAAAATATATAGTACTTATAAGCCAATTGATAATATAAAACTCAGTACGTCTGGTTTTAGGTCCGCTGCGCTCCGTATATCAGGAGTTGGATTTTTTTGCGGTTTTTTGACCATTTTTTGGGGGAGGGGAGAGAATTTTGGAGTTTTTAGGAGCACCAGCAGGTGTTTTGAGAGTTGATAATGTATTAATGTGAGGGTACAGAGGAGTACGTGCTTGGTGAATCCTTTTAGGGAGAACGAAAGGCAGCCGTTGCTACTTGTTTCATTGGCAGAGGAGGAAGTGAAGGTTGGGTTTTGATATCGTTTTTGATATAACAGAAGAGACTTTTTTGAAAGTCAATTACTGATGTGCCTAAGGTTGACTGCATGTGGTGCATATACTGTAGCTTCGAGAAATCCTTCGCTTACGATTGGAAGGAAGGGAGTATGTCGTTGCAAGTGACCTGAGAACTCAGCCGTCAAAGGATTCGGCCCCCACTACCAAGAGTTATCAAGCTGGCCAAGAATAGGGGAAATGCGGGTGTAAGGAGAGCAAACCATGTCGCAGGGCAAGGCATCACCAGGGGAAGCATGTGGGAGTGGAGTCCATGCTTGTGAAGCTTGTGGAGCTCACTACGTAGGTGCTTTTGATACATATCATTTATTGTAAGGTTGAAAAGCAAGTGAACTTTCTCTAGAGCTGTTATAATCCCTTCTTGGTTCACAATGTACAATATGGATAAATACGTTATATATCATGTTTAGACTTTCCCATTCGTCAGAGGACTGGGAAATCCTGTTTCAATTGGCAATGTTTCCAAAGATGCCCCACGTGGGTTGCGCCAGCCTGGGGTCTGGTTCTCGGTCAATATTCAGCTCGAGCCCTGCGCCGCCATCACACCCTTTTACATTTCTGCCTGGAGAGTTCTCTTCATTCGAATGTTTCTCAACACTTTCTTGAATCTCACCAACTCAGTCATCACTCACGGGTCTTATAGCAGTGTTCCGCGGAGAAAAACGCTTCTTTGGCATCACTTATTCTGTTGATACATCTCCGGTATCTCGTTCTGAGACTTGACACCATAGAAACGGCACCGTACGTTGAGAGGATTCCACGCCTGGACCCTTCACTCCAACACTTTCCGACCCCAAATCCTGAATGAAACCACCAACTTATAAATCCAACCACCTGTCCCAACAAGATATCCTCTGAAATATATGTTCACAACACATGAATATACAGACGTTGTACTGAGAAGATCCTGCCAAGCGATTCGGATCTTATCCCTACCAATAAAAGTATGGACTCGCTCAACATGCAGGCACTGAACCACGACAGATACAACGATGCCACATCCGACATCTCAGGTCCAGCTTCTCCCACCGCAGAAACGTTTGGGAAGCCTCAACCATCTTACGATAGCGCAGAGGATTATCTAGACTCTGATCTTGAGGATGATCTTATTAAACCGACAGCTGGCAGGAAGACATCGTGGTGGAGTTCGTCGCGAAGGAAGTACGGTGCGGAGAACAACGGCATTGGCGCCGCCTTGTACTCGAATAGAAAACGGAGAAGTTGCTGGTACAGCTTCTGTATTTTCGGTAGCATAAGTGGCTTGGGGATCGTGTAAGTCATCGCCCTCTCATCTTATAAAGACGGCGGCTAACACGATGAATGCAGTGCAATTCTTCTCTCCGTAAATCTTGCCCTCGTCGCCATAACACTATACTGGTACGCGGACGTCGACACGACACTACAATATTGGGGACAACCTGGGTCGGGGACGGAAGGGATGTCGTGGTATCCAACCGATTTCACACGAGACATCGTACCTATACCATGCCATTCACATAACGATTACTGGCGAAAAGTGCCATTATTTTCAGCTCTACGAGCCGGATTTACTGGCGTCGAAGCAGATGTCTGGCTCTTTGATGACGAGTTATACGTAGGCCATAATACTGCGTCATTGACACGAAATCGAACCTTTCAATCTTTATATATTGATCCTCTGGTTAAGATTCTGGAACGCCAAAATCCGAAAACGGATTTTTATAACGGAACGGAACATGGAGTCTTTGACACAGATTCGGAAAAGTCTTTGGTTTTATTGGTGGATGTCAAGACTGCTGGTCCTGAGACTTGGCCATGGGTTCTCAAGCAGTTGGAACCTCTGAGAAAAAGGGGTTGGCTATCTTTTGTTGAGAACAACATCCTGCATACTCGTCCTGTTACCGTCGTTGGAACTGGTAACACACCTTTTGATGTGCTTACCGCCAACTCGACTTATCGAGATGCATTCTTCGATGCGCCACTTTCCACAATGCATGCGAATGATGGGCAAGGGGCTAAGCCATCGGGGTCAGAGGCCCTAAAGGATGCCGGTCAAGGGTTATCAGGGGTTACAGCAGATTCGGAATTCAACGAATTGAATTCGTATTATGCATCTGTATCGTTTGGATCAGCCGTTGGGCGAATTTGGGGATCGAAACTGAGCCCCAAGCAGATGGAAATTATCAGAGGTCAGATCAAAGGTGCACATAGCAGAGGACTGAAAGTAAGATATTGGGATCTTCCAAGTTGGCCTATCAGCCTTCGAAACTACGTTTGGGGTGTTTTGGTAGAAGAGGGAGTTGACATGTTGAATGTTGATGATTTGAGGGCAGCTAGCAAGCTGTCTTGGTAACTTTGACTCTGGGAAGGAAGAAACTGGGGATTTGGAGTATATAGATGGCTTGGGAACTCTCTTCTGCATTGGATGGAAAGGAGTTTTGGGGGATTTACGCCACTGGCTTAAGGCTATGCATGCATTATTGGAGTTCATAGATCATTTGGGATAGGTTCCAATTGGGTTTCTACCATGGAGCTGTGAATAGCTAAGTATAGATTACCTAGGTATTGAACAGTATGACGTATATTTATTATAATTCAAGCACTCCGTATTGTCCCGGATCCCATGCTAGTGAATGTTGGATTGCACATACAGGCTGGACAGGCACCTCTGCAGGTGGCTGGCAGGCGCAACCCAATCATGTGACATGCCAGGCCACGATCCCCGAGGCCAGGCCGACATAACCCCCACTTCAATTCCGCGTTGCGTCAAGCCAGCCACCCCGCCAAAAGATCTTCCGCAATCTCCTCTACAAAAAATTCACGATCTCGACAACTTGCTCTTGACAACCACCGCAACTCTCATACTTGCGCGCTACTCCTTACAAAAAAACAGAAACCCACGTTTCGTCACTCGAGGATGATAGCAACTTCTTTTACGCGATGGCGAATTCTGGAGAAGATCTGATCACTTGGGTCTTGCGTACCATTGCATCGACAGGCGACGAAGGTCAGTTTTCGCGAACCCGTACCTCCCAATTCATGTTCCCCGCGGGTCAATACTCAAGCTTCTATTTGACGCAATTGGTCTTGATGGGGCGTTCGCCAGAAATGCGGTTGAACACCCATCTGGCGGAGTGGTCGAGTCACCTTCAATCAGAGCTCGACAGAGCTCCCCGCACTGACCTGCAGCTTGGTAGGAGGGTTGATGTCACGCCCCTTATTCGTTACACGAATAAATGTGGAGAAATATCGCTAACACATTCGCTAAACAGGAATTGCTATTGAGGACTTGTTTGAGCTTGTTACGAGTTGTGCCGATATCGATCATGATAGCAATGAAGTATGGCAAGAGCTTCTTCGTCGTCCCGAGGTCGTTGTTGAACCCGGCAAATCTGGAGAGGACTTGAGACAGTTGATTTTGACGAATCTCCTCGCTTCTGATCATGGTCGAAGTATCATCAAGGCTCCTTTAGCTGTTCCACCTGCCCCTGATGTGGCTGCCCAACCAGAAAAGAGCAAAAAGAAAGGTCGACCAAAGCTGCCAAGGGCCGCAGATGGATCAATCATCAGAAATCTCGGACTACCTAAACCTGCACTTATGACCCCCAGTGACATCTTGCTCTCATCCCCAGCCGCCTCAGCAACTGGACCCGGGCGCAGAACTCGCAAACCACCACCATCTATTTACGAGGAAATTGGACATACCACCTTGGTTCCCGATTCAGTTCTCGTTGACAAACGTCCTTATAGCACTAGAAGACACGAAGCAGTGTACACGAGTTATGAAGAACTTCAACGTCAGGCAGGCGTTCCGGGCGTATATTTTGAAGAAAAGGTATCAGACGAAAGACGAAAGGACATTAAGCAAAAGATTAGGGAGGCGAAAGTCAGTAAGCAGACAAATCACCAGCCCGCTTCGTCTCATGTTTTAGTCTTCAAATCAGGCAATTTGAAAGACCAACATTGGCTCGTTGCAAATACTGGAACTTGGGTCGAGCCCTTCTCTGCCGCAATTGCGGCTGCTACCCTGGAAGCCGAGAATGAGCAAGAACGTAAGAGACAAAAGAACAAGAGCACCGCTGTCAAAAACAATTCTTCGGTTCAAAATGCGAAGAACTTTAGTGGAGCTGATGACCCTGGAACTGTCATAGACCCTTTACTTCTTGCCTCGGCGACATTAGGAGGTGATACACCAACGGGAGAAAGTATTTCTGCTGGTAGCAATCTGCCTTCCCCACAAGCCAACCCTTCAACACCAAACGAGCAGCACGAACACAGTCCTGGCACACCGGGTGGCCTTGCAGTTCAGACCACCAATCTAGCCATGCTCAACGGGCCATATCAAAAACCAGTCACTGCAATTTCACATTCCATGCAAGCCCCTGCATTGTCTACTCAGGAATCACTTGAGTCAACTATCATAGTCGATCCAATTGTACAGACAGCTTCGGAGACCACCCCCAAGCCCAAGCGAACATACGTCAAGAAGGCTCAGAAGGCCCAAATGGAAGCTCTGGCAAACACGTCTACCACACCGAATAATGGGAAGAGACGAGGACGAAAGAGCGACACAGCCGTTGGCCAACTTTCAACTGGGGAATCCAGCACACCACCGGGAAAGAAGCATCGTATAACTACAGATATACAGACGGGTCCTAGTCACCAAAACGACTTGCTGGACGAGGGTTCAACTCCAATGAGCTCTCTCCCATATCCTGCTTTGCCAGTCGACCGTCATCTTTCACAGTCCTCAGACCAACAGCCGCCATCGTACAGTACTCCTTATTATGACCACGAATGTTCCCCCTCAAATGGGACACCACTAGCTCAATTACCCGGAACGCCAATAACCAATCTCAATGATTCTATCACAGATGAGATGACCTCTAGCGCAATTATAACTGCAAATTCTTACCAAGCTGATATGGGCCCAGGCGGGTATGAACATGTATCGAATGTATCTCATTCTCTCAATGGATTTTCGGATACCCCTTTGGTTCAAGCTTCAAGCACGTCCAATCGCTCGGCTTCCCCACTTGCAGGCCAAGGTCTCGATCCTACTTTCATCTCACAACAATTAAATGAAATGGCACAGCCAAAGAAAGGACGGCCTAAGAAGGAAGTCGCCCAACTGCAACGCACAATTGAAAATGCACTTGTTACCGCTCAAGACATTCCCGTCTCGAAAGAGGTTTATCGGCTCGCAGCGGTCTATGAAGGGGTAGTCGGAAACCTTGTCCTTTCCGTTGATAAGACCACGCTCCATTTCTACGGCTTGGATCAGTATCCACCACAACTTCCTCTCTTGCAGCTGCCAGTGCAGAGCGTGACTCAGAATCCGATTGCTTCGGCACAAGGCTCTTATCCGATGGAGCTTCTAATCTCCTCTCGCGGAAATACAGAGACCGGTGAAGTTGTCAGTCATCGATTTCAATTCGCTTCGACTCCTCAGGGCTCAGAAGCCGCGAAAGACATGCGTTCTAAACTGGTCCAAGCTCTTCTTGCCATCAAATTGAAAGCTGGGCTACCAGTGTTAGCAGCAGCTACTGTGGTATCGGAAGAAGTTCTTAGGCCCTGGTCCTGCGAAACATGTTCTAGGAGATTCAAGAATGATATAGGACTAAAATACCATGTCACAAAATCTCAAACCACATGCAATCCAAATTGGGATCCAGTTGCCAACCCAGCAAAGAAACGAGGCAAACCTGCACTATCTGCAGCCGAAAGGGCTGCTAAAAAACGTCGAGATTCTTTTTCTGGGGACGAGTCTTTTGAGTCTGATGGTCCAGTTTCAAAGCCTCGAGGTCCAAGGAAGGAAAAGCGATATGTTAACTTGCCACGCGAGAATGAGTTGTTGGATGCCATTGCATTGGAATATGCCGAAGTCATTCCGGATTCTGGTGATTCTGCTTTGAATCTGACAAGTATGGATGACTTTCAGGACTTGGTGCTTGACATGGTTCGCAACAGTGGCGGTGTATTCCCAGCGGAGAAGTCGGTATGGATTGCAGGCGTAGGTGCCTGGCTCAAGCACGGCAAGAAACCAGACACATCGCTGCCAGAATCCAAATGTCTTCGGCAAGCCCTAGAGGATCTGGTATACGACAGAAAGCTTGTCAAAATACCATTCAACTTCCGTGACAGCTTTAGCAGGGGGGTTAAACGTAACATTCTTGCAGAACCTGAATTTGATCGGAAATCACCACTAGTCAACCAACTAAGAGATGCAATCAAAGGAGCACACCCCAACTTTTATGTCCCACCAGAATACTGTGCGCCTGATTCAGTCATGGAACGATTGCAAATAGCAGCACGCCGCATAGCTGGAAATGTTCCTGAAATTGATTACGACATTCTCAATGAGCTTGATGAGGATTTGGACCTAGCCGCAAAAAACTCGGCTGATGATGACGAGTTTCGAGCTTTTGAAATGGAACACGGTGAACATATCGATTCTGACGAATTTATGAGTGATGGAGATGACCCAGAAGAGACCAGTAGAAAACAGCAACGTCTCATGGAATTGAAAGTAAACAAAAGTCGAGCATTGAAGAGAAAATGGCACGCTAGCAAATTGGCAGGCAATAAGATACTCTCAAAGGTTGGTGATGGACAAGGGAGTCCAAAACGCCGGAGAACGACTTACAAACCCCGAAAACCTTCAAAGAAGGACTCCACTTGGGATGCTACTCTAGCTTTCCTTCCTGACCCTCAAACCGGAGCCTGGGGACATTCGCTCCAGCAACCCAAGATCAAGGAATTTCGTTTTAGGCCCCAATATCGTCGACCTGAACCAATCACATTCATGCAAGGTCCTAATGGAAGTTGGTCCGAGAGACCTTTTGGCCATGGAGTCAATCCAAGCTTTGCGAGACCAAACCGCCTAGCACAAAAGGATGATGTTCATGCTACAAAGGGTTATTATCAGCATCGAGTAGATAAGGGATTCCGACCGGTTGTGTTTCCTCCAAGCACATCAGAAGAATTCGTACCAGTGAGAAGATCGTCTACAACACCATCATTTGACCTTGAACACTCTGTCGAGCTATCATCTGATACCACCCCACGCAACAGTCGAAAACGAGGCGCGACGGAATCCGCCGAAGCGCTCTATTACCGCGAGAATGGGTTTCCAAAGCGGGTTTCTAGAAACACGGGTCTTCCTGTACGCCGCTACAAACCCAGATACTCAGGAGCTAGACGCGGATCAACTGCTTCTCTTGATGAAGTTGATGACCTTAGCTTTACTCCTCTACCACCAACCCAGTCAAAGCGAAACACCCGAAATTCAGCAAGAGCAGCAGCAGCTGAAGGACTTACTCCCCCCGCCTTGGAAGAACTTGATCTTGACATTGATTTACTGCGACCTGAAAACCCTGGATTGAGATCAATGCCTGCAAATTTCGGCCTAGATCGCTCATTTGCTGAAACCGAACTACAAAACAATGCAGATTATAATCCGAATTACAGCGAGATACAATGGGTTGAGCCACAGGCCACCTTTGAAGATTGTGATTTCAATGAAGGCTCATGGGTCCAGAAGTTGGAAGACACCGCACCACTTGTGAATAACTGGAAAGTCAAATGGCGAAAGACTTCTACTTTGGATATGGAGTCCATTCCATACGAAGATCTCCGAGATGAACCCGAGGGTTACGTAGGCATACCCCAACGCGGAGGGGCCAAACCTCAAGGACCGAATGGTACGCGGCTCACAAAGCCGTATCAAAAGAAAGTACTTGATCCAAGATTCACAAAGAAGCGCAAAACGACAGCGAAGCCTTCTGATTTCGAGGGTCTTATCAAGGACATTTCCGAAGTGCCCAAAAAGTTTGGGGTCGAGTGCGCACCAAAGGATCCGGTTTCTGGTAGACGTGAAGGTCGAAATATGGATGCAAGATTGCCCCCACGAATCGAACGACGTCTTGTTTCTGCGATCATAGCCGTGAAAACAATCACTGGTGGTATTCATAGCAAGATTGACTGGATTTTGCTCGTTCAACTTTTCCCCATGTACTCCACGGCCTACTTGACTAGGTTTTGGAAGAACATCTCTATAGTGTACGTCGATGCGATTGAGGAAGCTACTGAGAAGTTCCGAGAGTTGTTCCCCGAGGCTTACCGAAAGGGCGAGGTTCCACCAATTGATTACGATCATCTTCTCAAATACGACTGGGAGGCTGTGATCAACTGGATACTTACAACGATCAAGCCTGTTCTGAAAACTCACAACCTCTTCTTGCCTGGTACACTCGAGGAGGTCAACACTCAGATTAAGATTATTCCGTCCAAGAAGCCAATGACTGTAGAACGTGGTGGATATTTTGATCTCAATACTGCACTTTATAGGCGTCTTAAAGTTGCATCTTCTAAGCCGGGAGTGATTTCTGTTGCCAAACCAAAGAAGTTGACAGAAGAAGAAGAGGCTAACGAAGCTTTATTTATGCTTGCAAAATCGTGGGTCCGAGCCGTCGCAACAACGCCAGACCGACATTGGGATGCCACTGTTGCGGGTTCCAAGCTTATCGATCTTGGCGATAAATTGGTTGACCAAGCTATTGTTGCGTTGAAAGACGAGAAGATCATCAGGCACACCAAAAGGGGTCACGCAGCCCCAGGCCGAAATTATGAGGTCACAGATTTCTTCAACAAGAAACTTCAACGTCACATTCCACCTCAGCAATTTCTTGAGGCCATGGAATACAAACGCTTCCTCGACGAGAAATTTTTAGAAAATCGGGACCAAGCAATTCGCATTGATTACCTGGCTAACGAAGGAACACTATTGTGCATCTCCACGCTCCAAGCCCACGGTCAGATCCGAACTAAAGATGAGAATATCAATTGTCACCACATGAAGGGTCTGAAAGAGGAAGACTTTTACTCTACTGAACGGATTCCGAAATCAAGACTCATCTTCCAAATGGACATTTACTTCACGCCCCTTTATACCCTCAACGATTCCATCCCGCTTCTCCAGAAAGCTATAACCCGCGACCCCATTATGCGACCTCCCGCGGTCAAAGAAACAGGCGAGATCCCTCTCTGGCGGGACATCAACGACAAAACCAACACCGAGCTTTGGGCTCTGGTTCTCGTTGGATTGTCACAGATGATTGCACTGCGATCCGGGATCGATGTCAAGGGCCTGAAGAAGGCTTTCGACCCTCTACTTGAGGAATGGGAGATTCGGGAGTTTTTGCAGTGGGGTGTACGCATGGGCATTTTCAGAAAACTCCATGAGCGTTTCGAGGGGTGGACTGTCATTCCAGAGTGGTGGATGATAGTTGGGGCGATGATGGAGGGCAAGGTTACGACAACGAGGAAGGAGAAACCCAAGTTCACTAGGAAGAAGAGAAATGGCAAGGCAGTTGTGCAGGCGAATGAGATGGCGAAAGCCAACCATGAGAAGGCAATCGCAAAGGAGAAAGGAAAGGGGAAGGAGAAAGTTTAGGTGGTGGGGGTTGATTGTAAAACATGGGAGTTCGAAGGGTGGATCGTTTTGCTTTGATTTGGTGGGCGTTGGGAAAAAGGGGAGGCGAAATCTCGCTTGAGTGTACATTACTTGCATTGGGTGGTGTTCTCTGCTGCATTTATCTGGCGTTTACGGATCTTGTTCCTTTGAGATACCAGGACAGCTCATATCCTTTCTTTCGATCGAGGCGCTGGGCTGCGGCCCGGTGGAGAAGCTTCTGTCGCCCTTTAAAATGGGATGGGGAAAGGATGTGTAGATAATGTAGAGTAGTACAATAGATCTCTTAGTATACTTCTTTGCATCTTATTCGTGTCTGTGACGTATAATACTAGTAGGATAGGCTTTCAGATACTCTCACCTCACTTCGAATCAGACTTTTGTTATTCACTTGTACAGTCGTCAGTCTTACTGCCTACGTGACGTAGGTTACGTCCTCACCACTTGCATCTTCACTGTCACATCCTTAGTGTCGCATAGGTACTGCGGCATAGGGGGTTGTACCCACACACACCCACAGCGAGAGAGAAGAGGGGCGGGGAATTACTTTAGTTGAATGAGTCCTTACTTATTCGGCCAGCCCCTAAACACTGCTGTTCGAAAGAGGCTAAGTAAGGCACGGGTTGCGGTATGAATTGTTCTCTACTTGCCCTCGCTTACTCCCTCTTCTACCGTCCACGAATTACGTTTGGTGCGTTCTGTCCTTTCTCATTGCCTCAGTCAAGTTTAGGTGATTACTAATAGCTAAGGGCCAAGCTTCGCTTACTGTAAGAGTTAAAGATGTCCCTGAGCGTATTACTTCGTCCCAGGCATAATGACTGTTATTCTTTAGTGGATACACAGGGGATTTTCCAGCGGAACACAGGGTTAGCATATTGGTTTGATATCGATATATATGTTCGCTTAATAAGCATATAAGGTATCAAGTACGCGTTTAGTAGTTGTTAGTTAGGTGATTAGGTGAAAATATTCGATTAACTTAAATTTACCTATAACTATAAGTATAGAACCAGCTATATATATAAGTATCCTTATCCTCCTAGCTAGGCGAGACCTCGGTGTTATCCGCGATTATTTATATATAAACCCTTCTTATTTAGGTATATATATATAACCGACCGGTATCTCCTTATACGAACGGTATATACCGCCTTATATTTATTAATATAGCGGTATATACCGCGTCTATTAAATATAAGTAGTATATACTATATTTATAAATATATAAATATACTAGTCGAGTTATTTTTATATAGCTTTTTCGCAATCTAGTTAAAAATCCTAGAGTCGCGATGTGGATTTAATCCTCGTTCCTCGGATCCCCAAAGAGACTCTTATACTGAGATTGGCTTTTTCGATATAACTATTAGTAAAAGCGAGACTTTGCTACCTACTATTTTAGTAAGGTTTTAGCGGTCGTACGTAGCCGACGACCACTAGCACACGTGTAGTTATTATTAGGATCCTATAACTAGTACCCTAGTACGTAATATCGACTTTTCAACATAGCACGCCCGTGAATTTTAACATTCATTACGCCTGGGACGAAGTACAAAAGCCAATTAGGAGCTTTAGCGTCTGGGGAACGCGAAACTTACCCGTCTATCATCTGATAGACTTTGATACCTGAGCGGGCTCTTTCCTGTATGGTCAGGTTGCATGGATATGTCACATGACTCGCCTCGGTACGTTCCCCTCGTCAGCTTCCTAAGCAGGATCTGGAATTTGTTTCTGGACCCAGACTCCTTGTACGCCTATGACCGCATTCTGTTGCTATCTCTCGCACCTGTATCCGGATATGTTTTGTATTAATTTAACGGGAGTTTTATGTGCGGAAATCATTAGTTTGAGCTACATAATTTCTTACAGTAAATCATATTCCCCCCCCCCCTAATTAGAGGTTATTTCTGACAGCTTCATGCACTAAATTTTGTATGGCAAAACTATCGTGCGCCCGCAAAATAATAAAGTTCACGATTAACATTTAAATAAGGGGGGGGAGAGTAGATTTACGACGTTTCTGTAGGTGGTTGAATCAAACCTAAAGCTGTAACTCGAGGCGTGACTAGTACAGATGCGCACGGCGCGTTCAAGACCTGACGTTGGGGCCAAGCCTTGGCGCTGTGTGTGTTACACACGAAGGGATAATATATAGTCGCGAGATATCGCTTCTTGTAGACTCGTTGTCAACCACTTCGATTTAAATTACAAGCTATATTTTTACCTGGACTTCGCTGTACGATAGTTATAAATTCCCCAGAATCTCAGAACTTCATCACCATGCAGATCGCAGCTATTCTTACCACCGTGGCCTATCTGACCACCCCAGCATTAGCTGCATTTACAACCCTACGTGGATACCCTCTTCCACAAGGTGGGATTTGTAATTTTTATACCTTTTGTGTACGTACTACCCTTTCTGTTAAAAGCAAAATTCCAATAGTCTATTACTTCAAATGTTACTCTATTCCACTATACTTAAAAGTACAAATGGGAATACTAATTAATAATGTATACATATAGGGTGGTGGCACACAAACCGCGGGTTTCCCACAAGAACGAACATGTGTCCAAGTTGGAATTGGTGCAGCGCCTGAGAAAGGCAATCCGGGGACTCCTGTTCCCTGCAACGCTGACAATGGTGAAGCTGGTGTAAGTGTCTATGTTAAATTCTGATTCCTGTCTATTTTATCGGCTATTTTATTAATAAAGTAATAAATATAGACACTTCAGTGCTGTTTTTAAGCTAGCTTGTCGCTATCGTTGAGTAGCTATCTGTATGGGGAGGGGAGGTTGATAGGTACTTGGAGGGTGAGCTTTAGGATAGTTCAAGAATCAAGATACCGCTGAGAGGCTCACGTGTTATAATTGATTGACCGAAATAGAGACTGAATTTTGAAGGCAGTGGTTAAGGAGCGATATTTGATGCGTGGGAATAAGTATGAGGAATTGGAAATGAAGGAGGGGAGGGAGCTGTTGTTTTGCTTCATCGATTGGGGAGGAAATAAAATAATCACGATAAATAGGAAGTTCAATTGGGAAAGTTTATCTTCTAGCACTTTCACCATATAAAATAGCTCCTATACGTTGGATTCATGTAACAAGACTACTTTTTTTCTCTAAGTGCTATATGAATAGGAATTGGGCATGGTGGGATCGACATTTAAGACATATCATACTGCTATTCATGGAATATCTGAGTTTGAGATGACTGACTACGGGTTTTATGAACAAATGCTTTGTATAATTTATATACAGGAAGACTTTAAAGGTACATCTGCTATGTAAGTAGGAGGTAAACATACACCTTCTCTCATATTCGGTGTTCGTGGCCATGTGCCCTGAAGTGGAAGTAAAATTCTGAATTTGAAATAAGTTTATATCAGAGTGCAGACATGAAGTGAGGAAATAAAGAAGCAGGCAAGTGAAGATAGTATAATATAATGCCTAATATATTCCATAAGAGTTTTGACAACAACACAAGCGTCCCATTTCAAAATGTGATGCCCTTTGGACTCAAAACTCATTGTCCTTTCTCGTAGGCAGAAGGTTATGGTGGAGGGGCGTCCTTGCAATCGCAGAAAAGAATGGCCAAGGGGAATTTTCCAAGATGATTCTTCTTGCACCATTGACCTCTTGAGGTGAAAGCTAGAATTGTATCTAGAAGCATGGTTTCGCCAGGTCGCCAACACGCACGTGAAAAGAACGTGACCTTTTGATCAAAAACGATAGCCCTTTCCAACCTTGTACTTGAATCATAGGGAGTTAACAGAAAAACAACGGAGAAACCTAATCCAAGTAAGTCCTTGTACATTCTTTGTCCCCTTTCTTCTACTTATTTTAAACTCCCTAACAGATGAAAAGAATAGGGTGTGAATTTTATTGAATGCTTAGGTAGTTGAAACGGTCTACGGTTATTCAAGTCGTGTCGAGGACTACATTGAATTGTTTCATGTCAATACTATGAACCGGTTCTGGAGTAGGCAACCCATTTCGAGAGTAATGGTATAAGACATAAGAGAATAATTAAGTCTTCCACATATCCGCCTTCAGGTACCGAACCCGGTTATTAGCACATCTTAGAGTTCGAGACGGCGACTCGGCGAGAAGCTAAGACACATTTTAGAATCCCTTTCAGATTCATGGTTCTTTGGATAATACTTCTGACAAGGTTGATTTTCACCTGTGAAATTATTATAGACATCATATTTAGATCCACAATCATATTGCATAGAACGGGAAACGAGAATTTCATCCTCCAGAAAGAAGTATGTATATTCAACTACCCAGGATGGTAAGTCCTATATATTTCCTTATAATCCAAAAACCAGATAACACTCCTCCTTCCATCAAGCAGAACCCAAAATCTTATCCTTGCGAAGTTCCACCATCCGAGAAAGAAAAACTTGCGATCCTCCAAGTAGCCGTCGAACCAACAAGAAGAAATGCATCCGTATGTATAATAAAATGTAACGATCGTGAGCCGAGTCGCACGTGTCGAAAAGAAGTTTTGTGTGTAAGGATTGTTGTAAAAAGCCAAATCAAGGAGAGCCACCACCGGGAAAGAGATAGAAAGTCGAATCCCCCATGTCGAAACCGAGAGGATTAATCTTTGCTGTGCATCGCTTATCGTTCCTGGTGAGGAAGGTGTGGGGTTGAAGTGGCACCTCTCTTCTCATATGGCGATTTTGAATGGGAGGGTGTTGAGGAATTTACATGACAACACACCATCCACCGCCTGCAGCCTTGGCAACTGGAGCTTGGTATTGAGGAGACATGATTGAGTTGTTTGGTTGGGTTGGTAAAACTTAAAAGGTTTAGTAGGCTTTGAATTGAATTCGTTGGTGAGGAAAAAAAAGACTTTGACACAGGAGGGATGGGAGGTACTTATAGACTTTTTCGTTCACTTCTATCCAATTCCTTGCTATCACCTTTTCTTACTATCTCGATTAGTTTGAGTTAGTGGCGATAGATGTATAGAAAGAACCCCAATGAAACGCCCAAAGAAGCTTTCATTTCGACTCGAGAACTTTTCCGCTTTCAGTGTGCCAGTGCAAGGTAACGCGCAATCTGAGAGGCAGGCGCCAACATCCGTGCCTATATTCTTTGATATATCCATAATTTTGGGAGTTCAAGTGGAGTTTCTTTGGTGAGGTTCTTGATATTGTTCCTCAATGTAAACAAAGAAAGGTGGAGCGATATGGGCGATTGCTGTAAGCGAGGCTCCTTAATATTGTTCTGCGCATCTCGTATTGTTCTTCCAGTAAATTGGGTTACATCCGCAATCAAAGCCAAGATAGAAACAAATAGATTCTCTTATCAGTGCTATCCCTAATTTCTACATGCCAGAGATGCCAAAAATTGTGCACCCGATGCGGAGCAAATGGATCCTCTCCTTCAACATCCTCCCTGTGAAACTAATTAGTTTGACCAACCAGACCAAATCTCTAATCATTTCAACCGCCCTTTGTCATCTATCGTATCTGGAAGGGATAAACAGATTTACATGACCGAAAGTAAAACTAGGGGTCTCGTTGGCACCGGGTACAACCCCAACGAGTCAAGTGAGGCTCTTCACATTGTATCTACTCGAGTTCTAGACCTTCTGGAACTTTCAAGTGAAAACTGATATTTCTTTCACAGCGAGGGAGGCTTCTGCCTCGTGGCCGCCTTCATTATCACTATCTTAGCCATTTCCATATCGACCCTCTCCATGCTTTCAAGATTGAATCATAGTCATACGAGTGATGATAATAGAACTTGTTATTAGAAGAAAAAAGATTTGGATTCTTCTGGCCAAATGTGAAGGTTGCGGTCACCCCACTCCCTTTAGTATCACACGACCATAGCATAAATAGAAATTCAACTGGATTGACCAGATTTTCCCAGTATTTTCTGTGACCTTCTGAGGTCTGTCCACGAAGTTTCCGCTTGATCATAAAAGATTCTCTTAATTACAAAGACGCGAATCCACGTGGCTAATGACTCATGATTAAATTCTACCTAAGTCTATAATCCTGCAATTCAACCAACTTCGACTCATGTGACAAAGATCCACAACGTTGTAGCTGATGAGCCATAGCGCAAGGAGGCAAAAACTACCTTGCTCTGCCTGTGTTCTCGTCAAATCGATGGTAGTGCGGATCCTCCCCTTTCGCTCCCCACTCATGGCCAAGTGCACTAAACAGATATCAGTATCACAGTTCTCTTGAATCCACTGAAATCATAGGAAATACTTACAACCCAATTTGGGGTTGTCTCCGACCACATATATCTATCACAGTTTTTGCCACGCTCAAGCAGCCCGTTATCACACTAGACAGCGCACGTTAGAGAATATGGTAGAAAGAAGAGAAAACCCATGGGAGTTTTTGGGAAGGACTCACGTTCCATCCACCATCTTTGCCATTTTCTCCATTTTCATTCAGCATTAATTGTAGACATGGTCGTACACCTTCAGCAGAGATAGTCGTTGCTAGTGAAGCGATTGCTATAAAGGTGTATAGGAACTGCATCTTGCAGATTTTGCGCGTGAGGGCTTGATTTTGTAAAGACAGAAAGATGATGGAGTTTAAAGTGGAGAGGACTCATCATTTCTAATAAACAGGTTAAATTACCTATCAGCGGCCAGTGGTGTGCGAATCTGTATTTCTATTTAGGTCATATATTGCTAAACCTTAGATGAAACGCGCACATGGAGTTCCTTGAGCTGTTACCAATAATAAGAAAGTATATTATACAAAGATTAAGTGCCTTTACCGAGACAGAAAAGCACAGTCCAGGTCTGTACCCCTTGCCTACGTCTATAATTCCCAGAAAACTGCATGTTAAAGCAAGCTGCGGAAGATCGAGACCCGTACTTTTAGGCGTTTTGGTATTCTAAAGGGTAGGCTGAAAGCTATAAATATGTCTAAATCATAGAATGTTTTTACAACCTTTTAAAGTATTCGTGACAAGCATTGTTACAATGCAAGCGGTAAGTTTACGAATACGAAGAAGGGAACGGAATTCTCCATTTTACCTTTGGTTTTATCGTGCAAGACCCATGAAGATATATACGGCTTCATCTCGAGACACTCACATTTAGTCAGACCTTACATAGAATTCTCCCGTATTTTGTTGAAGTTTAATAATTATGTACCGTACAGTCGAGTCTTCATGACCAGGCGGCCTCAGTTCACAGTAGCATAATCAAATGTCTTTCAATACCACACTCATATCGTGGCCAAGCTCCCGTTAAATTAGAAGGTATTTCGTAGTTTACTTGTGGCAAAAGGACCAAGAGGGAGTTACCCTGGAGAAAATGCACGCGGCGTTTTTATATTTTGGCTTATATACCCCTGGAAAGTCCCTGGAGCTCCAGTTTCCGAGACAAGGTTGACAGGTTTATAAATACGTCAAGTCATAGGGTGAACCTCGATCTAGAAGGCGAACCCATGGATCCTGCAGGTCCACTGGTTCTCAATCCTCACGTGATTTCGAAGTATCAAAAGCTGTGGTAAACACCCTTTTTCCTCATCTATCACGGAATACCACTCGATAAAACTTATCCAAATGACCACTCGCTTGAGAATAGTGGATTATAGAGCTTTCCTTTATATTGACAGTGCCTATGATATCATGGCATGTTACAGAATTCCACAAAACACTGATTCGAACTTGTAGCCTACCTACTTGGTACTCCCTATCCTTTCAACTCTATACCAGAGGGACTTAAGCAACTAAACTCTACTCAATGATTGGGCTTGGCTTCCTGGATGTTCACAAGATACAAGGTTTGTCCTACCTACCACTCCGTCTTACAAACTTAACTTGAGACGAAAGAAAGTCTTTATGCTAACAGCATTTTACTAATTATCCACGTAACCATAGAAGTTATTTGGTGTATTACGGTTCTTTACTTAGGATGAGGAGAGATACTTAGGAAATTTTATAGTACAGAGGTAAGAACGTACTTTTACCCAGTAAGATACTCTATAGCCAGACACCGCATTTAGTTCAATACGTAGTATCCATAAGCTCACTTACCAACTATTAACACCACTCCTCGAAACAAAAATATTTTAGGAAGGAATGTCCCGACCGCCTCCCCACAAATCCCGCCTCGGTTATACAAAGTTCTGGATTGAGAATTGCGAGCACTACTACCACAATCATGGTCATTCCAAAGAGTGGTTGAGTACAGAGTAATACTCCGCTGTACATTTACTACAAATCGGCAATCTAGGCAATGTCATTTTGTTTTTGTTTCTATTATGACAATAGAATTTCAAGTCCTCGATTGAATTCCCGATACAAGAGTTAACATAGGAGGATTGTTTTTGTTTTATGATATCCGGGAATAATCCGATCTGGTGTTTCCGTATAATCAATACTCACTTTTAAGGCTTTTTCAAGTTAAGTTTCTTTAAAACGAATTCGAGGCTGTTAATACAATTCTCCATCTACTTGTTCGCGAATCGTGTCAGTCGCGTGCGGCACATACGGAACGGACGTGGGCGGATAGAGCACGGTAACTTTTAAACTTCTAAAATCTAACTTTTAATTAGAACCCGACTTTGACTATAGAACAGATTTATTAGGCTACTCTATTAGCTACAAGTATAGAGACTCGTAGTACCCCCTATAGCACCTTTACTATCGCACCCTACCTCTGTCGTATCCTTACTATCCTGTAAACGTTTAGTCTTATCGTTGTTGTCGCTGTCGCTGTTGTCACAAATAATACAAATAGAAAGGAAGGTAGACTTCTATCGCGAGTAGACGTGGGAGTTTCGTGTTTTCGCTTACGGAAGCCTTTCCTAAACCGGCTAGGCTATTACGTCACTTCTTCTACTCCTAC
>LT855413.1:1667259-1707834 GCA_900184765.1 Hymenoscyphus fraxineus | reverse complement strand
GTCAATATACAGGTCACCTTTGAAGTGGCTAGAATAGTGGCTGGAATAGGGGGCAGAATTGCTAGGAACCGTTATTACAGTAGGGTGGCTACGCGTACTTGTTGTGAAAACAAGTAATAATTTTATAATTAAAAGTTGGATTTTAGAAGTTTAAAAGTTACCGTGCTCTATCCGCCCACGTCCGTTCCGTAGTACGGGCACAACTAGAAAGACTGTTGAAGGTGCAGCGATATGGGAGACTTCAAATTTCGGGATTTACATAGCAAGGCTTCTCGGATCTCTCATTTGGTTTAAACTATTGATGTACTCAACTGAGGTCTGCGTATCATGATATCAACAGCCAATATATCAAATGAATTAATATGCCCCTGAATTTGTGCTAGTCTTTGAGCTGTTTGTATATAGAACTAGATTTGGTGCTTGAGAGAATTATATGAGTCGATAAATATCACTTGAGACATTGCGAACAGTTCCTAAGCGTGCCATCTCCCGGGAACTCTCAAGTAAAAGACAAACCCTTGTTTCCAAGGGGATCATTCGAAGAAACATGTTGCAAACTGATGCCAGCATTCGCCCAATGTTCCATAGTCAAACACCATTTACCACCACCGGCGGGACCCAAAAGGCTCTGCATTATCAGCAGGCGAATTTCCTTAGTTGGGTCTTCTAAGGACCTGTAGCCATATCCGATTTATACTGAATCGGACTTAGATCTTTTGCAGCCATTGATCACCCATCATTATCGGAAAACCTAAGTTTGGATGTTCTCGAGTTTAGGGGTTGTTGAAAAGACTGGGGAGTGAGAAGTGGGAATGCGGTACAGTACTGTATGCAAGAAAGCTTCATTCGATCGGTCAAACCCAACGGAAAATCTGGTATCCCCCTTTTCTCTTTCATGGCGTCGTTTTCATTGCTTTCCTTGGAAAGACACTTGTAATATTCACGGAGTAATCTATGTACAATTGATGACTAAGCATGTGCCAAATGATATGATCCAAAAGATGGGCGCATTCAGTTTCTGACTACAGCTCCCTAGTAACCTACCCGTGGTTTGACAACTTGCGTATCTTGATACCAGCTATAACAGTTGGGCCTCAATCATTTTGTGCTCATTTTGTCAGCTTTCACTTGCTTACTTTGGAAGCAATATCTGCGTTGTTTCGCCCAATGAGCATCAAGACAATCGGAAGCAGCCAGAAGTGACGACAGGAAGTCAAACTCCTGGTTGAGTACATCTTCATAACATATACATACACAAATATATTCTTACTTTGGATCGAAAGTTGCATGTGGCATTAATTGTACAACTTCCAGCTCCAAATCCTACATACTGATCCTTGTTGCCTAGCCTTTCCTGCGTCACATCTGCGTCGTCTCCCTCCAGTTTTTTGGGGACTTGCATTGCATCACCGAATCCGTTCTCACAGCTTAAAAGAAACAAACAAAAAACAAGATGGCTTCCACAGTGAAAACCCGCGGTAAGTGGGACTACTTGGGTGCTTCAATCTGCAGCCATCCTTCCCAGGCAAGCACAAGACTGACCTACGTCTGCCAGTTATGATCATCTCAGACACGCACGAATACCAATTCAACAACGCAACCAAATACGGCGGCAAATTCACTCTCCCAACCCCACAATGCGACATTCTCATCCACACGGGCGACCTAACTTTAAAGGGTGGCGAAAGTCCTTACAAAAAGAGCATGCACATGCTCTCGCAAATCCCCGCCGAACTAAGGCTCGTAATCGCAGGTAACCACGATCTAGATCTCGACCCCAAGTGGGTTGACAAACGCTATTCCCCAACACCCACACATCTAGAAAACCACAAGATCGCGGCGGAACTATGGAAAGGACCTCACGCGAAACAAGCAGGTATCACGTACTTGGAAGAGGGCATGTACACATTTACTCTTTCCAACGGTGCGAAATTCAAGGTCTATGCGTCGCCCTATCAGCCGGAATTCTGTGGATGGGCGTTTCCGTATGAGAGGAATGAGGATAGATTTAATCCCCCTGGACTGGAGAGGGAAGGTGTGCATAATATTTCCGTGCATCCAATTCCCAGTTTTCCGGATGTGGATATTGTCATGACCCATGGGCCACCGAAGGGGATTCTGGACCGGACTTTGGATAACGGACATCCTGGGGAGCATGTAGGTTGTGAGAGTCTGTTAAGGGCCTTGGGTAGAGCGAGACCGAAGTTGGCTTGTTTTGGACATATTCATGAGGCGTATGGGATGAGGTTGGTGGAGTGGAAGAAAGAGGGGAATGAGTTTGCTAGTGGAGGAGAAACCTATCTTGGGGATGCGATTGAGAGGCAGGTTGAGCATCAGAATCCTTATCCGGAATTATCTGGTGATGGAACATGGGATATTAAGCATGGAGAGGAGACGTTGATGGTCAATTCTTCGATTATGAACTTGGATTACCGGCCGGTCAATTCGCCTTGGATATTTGATATCGAGCTTCCTGGGGCTTGATCCATAGTGGGGTGATCATTGAGGGAGGGGCAGCTTCTGTACTATAAAGCTTATTCGTTTGAAGTGGTCCACAATCTTCTTTGCATTCTACAGTATTTGCACCTCACCTGATTTCATCTTCTGCGCCATACCCCACAGAAGCATTTTCTCCTCTACATTTCGATCGAGCTACACGGATTGGTAACCATCACACATATCTCATTAGCAATTTCAATTTATTTTCAATGCCCGTAGGGATTTCTTCCCACATAGGAGGGGCACACACTCGGATGACATTCGGAGACTTTTCGGGATGACGTTTCCGTGCTTGGGACAGGGATGTATATATTTACCCGACCTGCTCCCTTCTTTCAATATCTTATCATTACTTCCCCCTCTCGTTTGATATCCAATTACCTCTCTAATTCTCACTTCTCGTCAATTGCACTTCTACAGATTCAAAATAAAAGGAAAAAGAAAAGGGAATAAAGCAACAATGGCAGAAAGAACACTCGCCACTCTCGATGTAAGCCAGTTAGTTGCACTAACCCCGCAATTCCATTCCAATCAATATGTCTGCAAACAAGAATAACCGGAACGAAATCGCTGAAAACATGTTCTCATAATCCCCAATCACAATATCTTGTCCATTGTCCGTCCAAAACTGACACAAGAAAAAAACGCATTAGTCCTCAATCATCTCCCGCCTTCCCTCCTCCTCCCAAATCCTCTTCCACGCCAAAACCCAACAAAACCTCACCTTCTCCTCCCTCGCCACCTCCCTAGGCCGTTCCGAAGTCGCCATCGCCGCATTATTCTACGGACAAGCCACAGCATCCCCCGAAGACATTAAGACGCTCTCCTCGCTCCTCAAGCTCGACGAAAGCATCCTAAAAAGCGAATTGGAACAAGGCTTTCCCGACCGAGGAAGAGCAGGCCCTATGCCACCCACAGAGCCACTTATTTATCGGCTGTATGAGATTGTTCAGAACTATGGGTATGCGTATAAGGCGGTGCTGAATGAGAAGTTTGGGGATGGGATTATGAGTGCGATTAGTTTTAGTACGAAGGTGGAGAAGGAGGTTGATGAGCAGGGGACTTGGGCGGTTATTACGCTTAGGGGGAAGTGGTGAGTTTTCTCTTCTTCTTATTCTTGAGGTTTTGATGGGTTTTTTGTATTGGATTTCTGTTGGATAAGAGGGGACCTTTGATGACGTGACACAGGACTGATAATTTGATTTCTAATAGGCTTCCTTTCACGCGATTCTAAGGGGTCCGCTGGACAATAGGTGAGAATGTTGGAGATGGAGATTGCTTAACATTGTAGCGAAGGGGGATGGGCATGGTGTGCATGTACGGGTATTGGATGGATGTTTTGATATGATTTGTTTTTCTTTCTCTATGTTCTGTAGTACAGTAATGTGGAATGTAACTCATCGTTCTTCCAGCATTTTCTTCTCACGGCTGAGATTCTTCCTGTTTAAAGAAAAGTATGGGAATATTATTTGCCTCCTTGGGATAATTATCCGAGTGTGACCGTCTTCTCTTAGCTCCAGGATATCTTGGAGGAAGCATGAACTCTCGGTTTTCTCAGCCTTTTGTTTCCATTCCTTTTTTCAGCCGGCAGCAGTTTTATAGAGCAGTTTTATAAGACCTGTAGTAGGGCTAGGTACATCCTATTAACATTTACAGTCTCCAGTATCATACATCATACGAGTACCAATAAGTTCTTTCTAGGTGTAGAAACCGATATGCGATGCTACATGGGCGAAAACGCCTTCATCACCTCTGATCCGAATAACGCTCAACATTATCATGGTGATGATTTTGATCCTGTGAAACTGGCAATGGGTTTTATATTAAACTCCCTCGCCGTTGTCTCATTCACAAATTGTTTACTATTACGAGGATTATTTCTGTTGCGAGGAAGTTGATGGGATGTTAAGTTTTGGGTCCACGAAAGTAGTTGCATGGACTTGGATAAGTTGTTTATCCCATGCATGCTTGCGCTTCAATACTCGTAAGTACGTTCTGAGAGAGGGGACGGGATCTTTTGTTGAAGGGAAGATTGTAAGATCTGGATGATATTTGGATAGGATCCTTTCTAGAGAGGAATCGTAAGGGTAAAACGTGCACTGCATGTGGAGTATAAATGGAGTATCTCTGGAAGAGATACCTTCTACATCGCAAGGGAACCCCCAGTAGTAAATACAACAGGTCCCTGTGATGTTTTGACCTCGTGCTTGCTGGTTTATTCCACTGCAGTGATCTTATTGTCTAACTTTCAAGACTTTTGTCACAACAGATGATGTTTCAATACTGGTCAGTTTTCTTGGAGTGATGTGAGAAGTATAGTGAGGATTGAAGCTCCAGGTGGTGTCTTTTCACTCCCCTTCTGAGTAGGGAAATTGTGACCATCAAGTTGCGCAACAACACTAAGATCAATATCTCTCTTATACTTGGCAGACCAACCACAAAATTGCAGCACTAGACGAGTTAGTCAGAACTAGCATCAATTCCTCCCCCCAAGCTCATTTCTTATATTACACTGCACCCACAGATTTAATAGTGTCCTCATAAAACATCATGTCAAGACCATCTGAAACTTCATCAGCGCACCATTAATCTCAGACGAAGCTTTTATTGATTTCTGGCCTGTTTTCGCCACTAGCTCTGGTATATATTGGAATATCGTGCGAGATGAGGGTTGAGACGGTGGAAAGACCAGCGAGATTTGAGCTGATGACCATGATATGTTTCTGCTAGCCTGGAATAGGTGATGGGATAGACGACTTAATTGGTCTTTGTGTGAGGAGGGGAACGAGAAGAACCCTATGGATCTTAAGAGAAGTTTTTGTGGAAGGTTTCATGTTTCGATAGTTGACAGGAATCCAGGATTCAATAGCTTTATAAGGAGTGAATGGAGGTATTTTGAGGCTGTGAATTTGTGGGGAAATAGGTCTTGAAGTTGAATTTGGTTCTGAGGCTTTACCAATAAGCCTTTTCTCACAAAGAACATGTTTGATCAGAATTTCCATTTGATCATTGTGATGTCCATGAAAGTTGGAAAACAGCTTGGTGAAGAGAGAGCATGTAATAGTGTCAATTTTGTACTAAAGAGCAGCATTTACAGAAGGTGGGCACATGTCATTGGGTCGTGGTTTCCATGTCTCCCCGCATTTTACATTCCTCCATTTCGGGCAACTACATCTTGAGCCGACATTATCCTGTGGCACATCAAGTAGTGAACCGCTCTAAAGACACACCTCAAACTTGAATGGGCCACGATGTCTTCAAAGCGTCCTTATGAATTCACTCATCCCCATTAGGATATGGGAAACTTGGAATATAGACCGAACCCCGCATTGCGGAGGCTTGGCTCTAATTCATCATGTTAGGGAGTCATCTTTGTGTTTGCTATAATCTTTGCAGCTCACACTCGTTCTTTCCTCAAAACTCTGGTTGTTTTGCAAACTCGTATCAATAAACACCACTGGACTCCATTCTCTCGTTAAGAGTCGCCATGAAGTTAACAACAGCACTTCTTGCGCTGTGTGTTGGATTAACGTCTGCCGCTGGGATTGACTACAACAATCTTCCCCTTGATACTTCTTTCCCTGGACCATGGGAGAAGTATATTTTGGCTCCAGCGAACAAGTCTTATATCGTTCCATCTAAGGTCTTTCAGGCACAACGTGTCACTAGTCCTGAGGTTGTGTTGGAGAACCCACCTCAACGAGCAGGATCAGCTGCAAAGGCTTCCCGCTTTGAGATTGGTCTTGGAGGACTTGTCACTTATGAATTTGCACAGAATATTGCGGGCCGGTGAGACCTTACTACAACACCCTCTGGGCGTTCTTTCATGCCTTGTATGTACAACTCTGACATTTCATCAATTAGTGTCTGCGTGGATGTCACCGGCTTCCAAAACAACCCCTACCTCATCCTTTCTTATTCTGAGTCAAGCTTCTTTGTAGGCAAGACTCCAGATGCTACTGGCGACATCCGACCCCTGGATCTCCCAGTCAAGCTCCGCATCAAGAATAATGGAATTAATTGTCTAGCTCCTGGTTACAACCGAGGGGCTTTCAAGTACTTGACCATATACATGCCCGATACAGCTGTCCCGGATGATGGTAATGATTTCTACCACGAGCCAAGCAGCAAGAGAAATATCGCCAAGAAGACCGCCTCTGCAGAGTGGTATGAGTTGATGCGTCGAGGTATGAAGAGCTTGGGACGAGTTTTCAAGAAACGCCAGTCCGACCCAGATCAACAGCCACGTGTAGCCATCAAGGCTCTGTGGGTTATTTGCACCTCATATCCCTCACAACCAAATGGACGAGCATTAAATGCATACTTTGATAGCTCATCATCAATCCTGAATCGCATTTGGTACGCAGGTGCCTGGACAATGCAACTTGAGACCATCAAGCCCAACGAAGGATGTGCAATCATTCAGTTCAGTAGCGAGTTTGATGGTACTCACCCGGAACCCGGTGCATGGTATTCCAACTACACAGTCTCCGATGGCAATGTTGTCATAGGCGAAGGTGCCAAGCGCGATCGCATGGTCTGGCCAGGAGACTTGATCATTTCTCTTACTACAGGTGCGCTCACGACTTACGACATGCTTGCTGGGAAAAACGCCTTGGACTCATTATACAAACTCCAATACAGCGATGGTGGTCTACCATACGCTGGCATTCCCATGGGACAGCGCCACGAGTTCAGCGATACGTATCATATGCATGGGTTGACAGCATCGTATCTCTACGTTCTTTATAGCGGTGATCTTGACTGGATTAAGCAGAAGTGGTCTGCCTATAAACGTGGCGTTGATCTCAGTGTAGGAAAGATTGATGGCCGCAATCTTATGTTGGTGACCTCTGACTTTGATTGGATTCGTCCCGGAATGGTTGGTCACAATATTGAGGCTGCAGCGATTGCCTTGAGAATGCTTGAGGTCAGTATGAAGTTAGCCGAATGGGTTGGTGAGGCAAATCCTTCAACTGCAGGAGTTAAATGGTCAGATACATACAACCGACTTCGTCAAGGTATCGCCTCACTCTACTGTGCCGGCGACAATCTCTTTGGAGACAACCTGGAGGAACGTGGATGCAACGGTCCTCAAAAGGTTTTGCCTCAAGATGGCAACGGGTTTGCCTTGTGGGCAAAGGCAACTGACGCAGATACTGCCAATAAGATATCAACAGCCCTTCGCAACCGTTGGACAAAATACGGCGCGCCAGCGGTTGAGTTCCCAAACGTAATTTCGCCTTTTGCCAGCTACTTTGAGCTTGAAGGCCATGCAGCAGCAGGAAATTACGATGCAATTATTGAGCTCATTGAGCTGACGTGGGGATATATGATGGATGGACCGGGAATGACAAACTCGACCTTGAATGAGGGATTCCGTCTCGATGGATATGTCGGCTATCCAGCATATCCTGCCGCCGCAAGAAGTTCTCATGCACATGGCTGGTCGACAGGTCCCAACTCAATTCTTCTGCAACGTATTCTGGGTATCCAATTATTAACACCACTTGGAAAGACATGGCTCATTGAACCTCATCTTACCAAATGGCTTGGTCACGCACGAGGTGGATTCGCTAATGGACTCGGGAAGTTCGAGGTCTCCATCGCTCGATCAGTCGCCCTTGATGGTCAACAAGTTCAAGTCCTGAACATCACCGTCCCGGCTGGTACATCGGGAACTATTCGATATCTCGGCAGCGAAATCAATCTTAGTGAGCAAGCAACCACTACCTTCCAAGGCTTCCATTACGTCTTCATTCCAGCAAGAGATAACAACGCTGGTCCAAGAATTAAGGCAGTTGATAGACAAGCTGTTGCAAAGAATTTTGTCGATGATACCGAATGGACTCCACCTCCTCGTGTTAGCCGACCAGTCGGCAAGGTCAATCTTGATATCATGCCTGACTACTGGGTCACGCATAAATTTGAGCCGTCCAAGGCTATGTTGCAGGCACAAGCTAATCATGGAAATGGGACGAAAAAGAGACGTGATGATGTTCATGCTCCAGCCAACTGAAATTTAGCTCCCACTTTTTCATTACCTTTCTGAGTTGGAGATGTATCGGCTTCTCGTATTCTCGCTCTGGTAATTTACATGGATGGCGTTTTTTTTTGTGTTTGGTGTTGGGTTTTGGGGGGTATGACTGGATATTGATGATTGGGATACTGTCAACGGTGGTTCCTTTTCTTGTCTAAATTGCTTGACGACGATCCTTTTGGGTATGGGTTGCGGGAAAGAAACGTCAGTTAGGTAGTTGGATTCAGTCATACTTTCTGGGTGTTTTGGCGAGGGAGAGCATTTTTGCGGGGGGCAAAACATGTTATTCGGTGCGGTGCATCACTATTGGCTCTGTTTTGGTATGATTTGCATTGCTTCGGCGTTGAGTTGAGATTTTCATTGGGTAAAAATTAATAGTGGAGTAATTCGTAATAATATCTGAGAGTCTTTTGTTTTTTTGTGAGTGATGTTTGAAGGTTTTTTTGTGATTACGCGTTGTTTGAGACGATCAGTTTGGGGGATTTTCAAACGCAAAGATGGGATTAAAGGGGATTACATATATCTTCGAGCAGAGAGTACCCGGAGGGTGAGAATTGGGCCAAGGTCTTCCGAATCGGCTTTGGAAATTCATAATAGTCATACTACTTGAGAGAGTTGTATACTCAGTATATCTAAGGAGAAAGAATTGACGCGCAAGGAAGCGGGGAAGGCGGAAAGCGGCATATCTACAGTTCCTATCATATTTTTAGATATTCATAGTACTGCATTATTGTACTTGCTGCCTTTGCAAAGCTTTTATTTTGAAATTATGGAATACTTATATACGCCTTGAAACAAAAGGTCTTTTTCCTTTTGGCTAAGTAGTGATTCAATTTGGTGTGCTTTGCTGACTGCTGATGAAAACAAAACTGTTCATCATGGAGAACTCCACACTCCATAAAGGGAAAAGAAAAACCTACCCTTTCTGGTACATCGCAATCAAGCCGTCGAGCTATTTCTGCAGTAGCATCAAACGCTCATTCGGGAACTCCCGATCCCGTTTGCTTTGGATGATTTGTGTAGAGAAGACCTCACGGGAGGCCCCTATGGGAAATGCACTTCCCTTGTAAAGTTATGCATTGTGCCGCAATTCAAGTATCGAGGCCTGGGGGTCCAACGAGAACCCAACAATGGATTTGAGAGGAATAGGGGGATAACAGTGATGGGGGTTTGTGGAAATAACATTATGTGTCCGAAGGGGATCGAGTACAGGAGTTCTTTTCGCTGCTAATTATGCTTGCCGTTCTGAAAAAGCCTTGCTTCAACTTCCTCAATCCGACGACCTTCCCCACTTATCTCCGCAGGACAGCGCACCCCCATCCATCATTTCGGCAACCTGCAGCAAAGCCACGAGACAACAAAGCCCCTAAGCATTACCCCAACCCAAGATACTTGTTTCATCTTAAAAGCAAGAATACAAATATTGAGAGGCTAAGGCGACAAGCATAAGAGCTTTCGTGGGGGAACATGGAAGGATTCTCGCTTATGGCTCTGGCTTCTAGAGTAACTCTCAGTTCTGAAGTTAGGCGACCGGTTCTTGGAGGCCTGGATGATTTGAACTGCCACCGAATATCCATCCTAACAGAAACTGGTGTAATATGGTATTGATTGATCATTCAGTACTGTTTTCTTCCTTCTCACAAAGTCGAGTGTGCGGGAAAGGGGAAGTAGCGAGAGGACGTGCATGACCCCACTCCGCAGGCCACCAAACTTTCTGTTCGAAGGTGCATGCCGAAAATAGAGAGCTTTCTTTTTTTCGATAAGTGAAAGTATCTACCCGTTCCATCATGTGCCTTTGTGTGCGTGGTAAGTTCTAGAAACGACACCAGGAGAGAAAAACACTGGCTGTACCTGTTACTTTTTGCAGTTTTCAAGATTCCTTGGGCATTTATCTATAGAAAGAAATATGTTTTAGATGATCAGTGAGTCACAGAAAAGACGGAGGAACAATATATACATCATATGCCAAAAAGACCTCCGGCATTGCACATTCCCACACAGCGTTTGTCGTTCTCACAACCACGAACATGTCGATTCCATCAGCAATCGCTTTGGTCTTTACCCTGGCTATTTCACTCATTATCAAATACTTTACCAAGAGAGCTGACAAAATCGATACGGCTCCACAACGTCTGCGTGATGTCAATGAATGTCGGAATTTACTCAAGTCCTCCACTCTGGAGCAACGAGCATTCCCAAATCAAAGGCTCGTGAGCGCATTTGGGATAGACAATGCTTTTACAACCGTCGATCCGATACTCGCCAAACACTTTGTTAATCGTTCGAAAGCGCTATTGAAAACTCCGAGCGAGGACTGGAAAAAACTCGCGCAATTCGCCTCGGACCAAGCCAAACAATTTGCTATTGTCAAACACAAAACCTCGGAGTCTTTCCCCCTGTTGCCAATAGTTCAGACGCTCGTATTCCATGTCATAATGCGAAAGTTCTTTCCACAGACCCCGAAACCATCCGATGGAGATGTGGAATTCGTCACCTCCCGAATCAATTCCCTATGGATCGTATCGAAGGGAATTACGCGCCAAGATGAAGCACACCTGCATAACCAAAAGAAAGAACTACATCAAAGGCTCCAGACAATGTTCTCGCTTAGCGAATCACAATTCGGACACGAGAACCCGCTCAACATCCTACTTCCAGCATACGAAACAATGTGGCGCGTCGTGCTGCGAATATTCCTCGAGGTACAATTTCTTTCCGCATCACGACGGCCCTTGGAATTCGCAGAACAACTCGAAAGCTTCTCAGCCGACCCCACGATAGAGAAGTTTGAAGAGGCGACACGGATGTCAGATGCCATGCTCGTCTCTACCAAATATATCGTGGCAGAGGGGCTTCGTCTTTACCCACCGACTAGACGCATCTATAGGGAGATAAAGGGCGAGGAAATTGCGGTTGATGTGGAATGTTTTCATCGCGATATGACGGTATGGGGTGAAAATGCTTTGAGATTTGTGCCCGCGCGCTGGGCTTCGCTTACCACAAATGAGTCGGTTATGAGAGGGTACATGCCGTTTGGTACAGGACGCTTTGAGTGCCCAGCGAAGCCTTCGTTTGGGCCGTTCATGATTGGGATTATGGTTGGGGTCATTGTGAAAAGCTTTGGGAACCGGTTTGATTTGATACGCGGAGATAATTCGTTGCAGAAGCCTCTTGAAAACGGGAGGGATGCGTACAACGAGCTTAAACTGCGAAGGAAGGGTTTAATCTCAAGTTGAGGGCGTTTTTGGTAGACTGAGGGCATGCGTTTGAGGTTGATGGTAACCTCTTACCATTAGGGTTCAAGTGTCCTGCGGCTGGCCTTCTGGTCAGGTTTATCTCTTTCTTTAACGTACTTTCATGACTGAGTGCCATTTCAATACTATGGCAAGATTAAGGCCGCTTACTGCCACATTTCTGGGCCACTGATAGAGTCCCCAAAATGAAATTAATTCATATATAAATACAATTTTGCTACCGCGCTTAGTTAGGAGCAGAAGCCTTACAGTAAAGACACAATATGTTTGGAAACGATTAAGAAACGAAAAGAGGTTAGATATACCGCCATCGTCAATCATTGACGCCCAGTTTGCTATCTATGGCACGACCTTTGAGCGGGGCTGTGTTAACTAAATTAACTATACGTTCTACGTCCCTTTAGAGAGAGCGTTAATTGAAATTTCACTACAATTTGAGTCTTCTGTGGCAACTTTTCTTATTCTTACCTCCCAAACATGAAATAGATAACCCCCTCGACAGATTTCAAACACCAGAAAAATACCACAATTCATCCACAGAGTACTCTTACTAAATTATCGTAAGCTTCTGCAATGTTGCGTTCTTGAACCAATCTTTTCCCAGTCCCCACTCTTGCTTCATACCATCGATCTTTGGCGGAGGTATAGCATTATCGTCATGGAAAGACCAGTTTATGAAAGCCAGACCTAGCCGTCTGTACTGGTTGATATTATGGGGATCGTGTTGTAGGATAAGGATGTGGCTTGAATATTGAGACACATGAAAAATATCATCTTTTTTAGAACGAGTCCTGTCCAGTACTACATGCCACAAGAGCCCAGTGACTGTTTGCCCCTCTCGTATGATTTTCTCGAATTCCTGTTGGTAATCTGGCAATGCTAAACATAATGTTGCGGACCGCTTGCAGGCGAGGAAATGTCGATATTCATTCAAGGACGATCTGCCTTCTAAGTCTTGAACAGCAGCTGGTTTGAGGGTTACTGCTGTGCCTATCACCGTGAGACGCTTATCAAGCATTTGGCCTGATACACCTCTCTCCATGGAGAGAGAGAATATGCGAGTTGGATACCGCCTCTTCAAACGTGGATCGTTTAACCTCCATAGGAGGTCGAAGAACAGGGAATCTGGGTATGAAGCCCATGACCAAGTGGGGACTGAGCACTCTGTGGAACGTGATACTTCCTGGCGGCCAGCTCTGGACCACAAAACCATTTCTCTGATATTTGCCATCCAGTTTCCTGCGAAACCATGTTTTAATCCATTGATCTCGAAAAGTCTTACCAACCCATCAATTGCTACTAACTTGTCTCTTTCGTACGTCAAGCGTCTCTTGGAGTATTCTTCAACAACTCTCATCCATAACTTAATCAATTCCGGCGTCTTAGCTTTCTGGTGGAGGTTCTCGTGAAAATCATGCATCAACGTCTTCGTTTCTTCAGATGCTATTCTCCCGCATTGACAGTCCACAACTCGGCGACACTCCCATACAAGCTCCCAGGATGTGTAATGTACTATACGTCGTGACAAAAGACGCTCCTGTAAAGTCCATCCACGAGAGGAAAGGCTCGATAATGGATAGGCGAACCGACCGGGCCTCACAAAGTTGGCGTGGACTGGATGAAGGCCACATTCTTTGTCCCACTCAATTGACGCCGTACCATGTCTTTGAAGAGTTTCTGGAAAACCCATTTGTCGTACAAGTAAGGGCTTCTTGAAGCTCGAAGCAAAACAACCCCCATCGCCATTCTCTGCATGATCCGCAGCAATAGTCAGACATGCACGACTATAGATAGAGAGCATTTTGGATGATTGTATTTCCCAGTCCCCTGGGTCATCTTGAATGATACACAAAGAATCGATCCACAGATAAGGGATGCCAAGTTTCCTAGTAATGGTAACTGCATCCTGGAATGTCTTTGACAGCTCGTTCCAACTTAAATGATTTTTTCGAATATGGAAGTTGGACTTAAGGGAGGTGACTATAGGGGAGGAGCCCCAACAATGACTCAGTGCGGCATACGAGCCGGATTGTCCAGAACTCTCATGAACTCGCAGCCGACGAAACTGCAAGTACTCAGTCAGATATTTTGTGCCCTAAGTAGTGCTTGGGATTTGGTACCTTTTTGGGTGCTGTGTCATTTATTCCAACATCAAGAACTCTTTGTGGAAGTATGCTTTGACTTGACTCCACACAAGAATGTTCTTTTGAGCAATCATTTATCCAGTTTGAAAGCGTTTCGAAAGTATCTTCAGATGCAGTATCTTTGTGGTATGACTTGGTGATGGGAAAAGCAATGCAATGCTCTCGGAAGTCTAGTTTGTCAGCTAATCTGTACCGCTATAGTACAACTCTTTTCATCTACCTACTATAGTCGACCGAGACCTTTCCATGGAGACTTTCAAGTCCTGTTCCACCATGAACATTCATATAACCGTTTTTGTACCAAATCTCGACCTTTCTGTTACAATATCTCGTCCTCCAGCTAAAAGGGGTATTTCTCGTAGCATCATATAAAAGTGAGCAAGTCAGACATCCTCTATTGGAACTTCTTCCTATTGCTTCAACAGTAGTTTCTACAACGCAAGCACCCAGCTCGGCAGGAGCAGCTTGAAATATAGGCGGTATAACAAGCTTAGCATCTCTGCGTGCTCTAGCTTCCTCGCAGGTGTTCGCGTTACAGCTTGTATGGAGAGCCGTGCAAAGGCACAGCTCCCTATCTCTACTCTGCATGACAGGCTTGTTGGAGTTCGAGAGCAATACGGCTTGTTGAGTGAGACGATGAAATGTGATGGGAAAGATTTTGAGCAGAAAGACAATCTTTTCTGATCAGGTGCTTGATCCCTGTAGTCTATTGATGTTGTACAGTATGTACTCGGGTAAGCGCCTAGGTATGCAAGAACCCCTGCCCCGGCATCCGGATTGTACAGAAACGCCAACAACTATTGAATCGCAAATTGTAAATACTAAAAGGCACTGTTTCTATACTTACTACTCTGCGCCCTCATATTGTGATCCTACGACCCGAATCTCACATGACATTAAGCCCTGCTCTCTATACCCGTGACGCTTATACTCACTTCTACGCCTTGTACTTAGACCTTTACTGCTATATACTTACTTTCGACTTGCTGTTATACAGGGAATTACTTATGAGGTATGTCTTAGGAGGAGAGAGGGGGAGGTGGGGTAGGAGCGGGGAAGATATTTTCGTAATGCTCAACCTCGCTTAATTATTAGGCGCCCCTATATTACCTTCCCAAAGAGGCTATAGATCACGTGTGACGTGTTCCGCTCTTGAGCTCCTCTTATAATACCAGATAAAATGTCTACGTTATGATATTTGCCCTACAGTTGTAACTGACTTTCTGGTGCGTTCAAGATGCCGTATCTGTACTATTAGAATCCCCTACCTCTATATATCTTGTATTATCCTGAGTTATACACTAAGCTAAAGGGCAGCTAGACTTCAGGTGTTTCCTCACATAAATCAACCTTAGAGATGTCGACGTAGAAGACCAAGTCGGAAATACATCATGGACTAAGGCCTATTGTCGCGATATCTACGTACCAGAGTGGAAGTGGTAGGTCACATGACGTGTATCCAGGAGACTAACAGGATTTATCATACAACGCCACATTACTGTCCTTGAAGAATCATTCAAATATTCGGCTAATAAAGATATCCCTCTTATACAGCTGTTTTATCGTCATACCAACGCCTATCAAACCTTCCGGAATATAATTTTGATAGCTCTATATTATCTAGAGATATTCCGCGATACTAAAGTTGCTATTGTGGATATTACGTGGTCTTGAAGGTGAAAGATTCTAACAATATTCCGTAGTTTCTGGTGCAACGGAAGAACCTCATTTCCCCTTATGTTTCCTCGCTTAACAACAATAAGCGAAGAAACTCAAATATTTTCGTATACATTAGGAGCTTCGGAGAAGTATGTATTGTTGCGGTATTAAAAATGAAAACGTGTTATTTCACATACGCCTAGAACTACAAAGTCAGGGACGTTAATTCCATTATATAGTTCAAGAAAAAGGAGTTACTAATTCGTTAGCTCAGGAACGGTGATACTCGAGGCCATCTAGAGTACAGCAAACTAAAAGAGGCACTCCCACGTAATTCGATGATGAAATCCTTGTTGTATAACTCGGTTTGCAGGAAATTGTCCTATTTTGAACGTGCTTCATTCGTTGATGCCATCCAAATCTCTGAGCTCCGTACGTTTATTCTTTTTCCCTGTCTGTTCTTATAGAGAGGTTCTGGTGCCAAAAAATAACAATAGTGATAAGGTTTATTAGCGTATAGATATAAGGTTTACTATTTATAGAGAGGTTCTAGCGGCCTTTAATTTAGAACGAAATAATAAGTAATAAGGTTTAGTTTTATATTACTTTATTAGTATTATTTAAGCTAAAATTTAAATTTAACGTAATTAAGAGGTACGAGTAATTAGATATTTAGGTACTTTATTATCCTCCTATTAGTAATTCCTAGAATCTATAATTCTATAACTATTCCTACTTTCATATACTACTTTCGGCTAATCCTAACCCCCTTATCTACTACTTTTATCTACTACTTTTATCTATAATAATTATTTTATTATATTACCTTTTAATTAAAATAATCTAGTAAATAATAATAGATTCTTTAATCTAGTTAGAGATAATTATAATTTAGGAACCCTATCTAATTATATATAATAGCTAGAAATAACGGTCGAATAATAATACTAAAACCTATAGTAGTAGTTATACGTCTAGGAAGGCAAGGATAGTACTAGACCTATAGCTCTATAGTATACGCCTATACCGCTATTCTCTCTAATTTAGCCTTTTAAACTATATTCCCCTTAGAATATACTAGAACCTCTAGTACGTTTATATATCCTAGTCTACTAGTAGGTAGAACGATATCCTAGTAATACTCCCTCGCCTATATTCCGAGATATAGTATACCTTAATAATTCTCTACCTCTGTAGTATAATCTATAGTCTTATTATCTAGTTAGGGCTTTTACGCCTAGAAACCTTAGCCTAGTCCTAGTTCTACTATAACCCCTATAGTAGGTTCTACTATTAATTAAATATAATATCCCTAATATTACCTCTCTAGCTCCTCTAGCCCCTTCTTATAGCCTTTAACTAACTATTAAAGAAGTCCTAGATACTTTAATACTAGATATATAGCTAGAAGCGTCTCCTCTAGCTTTATTAAGGGGGGCTAATTCTACTCTTACTCCTATAGTAACTCCTAGTCCTTTATATCGCTCCCGGGTAGAGTTTCGTTCTCCCTAAGAGAAATTAGTTATAATTACTATATACTATAAGTATATAGTACTATATAAGGCGGATAAGGAGGAGGAGTTTTAGCTAGAAGTTTCTACTATAATTAAAAAAAAGCTTAATAAGATAGTAAAGGACGTAAAAGGGATATTAAAGCGTTAGTATAAGGCTTAAGAGAAGGAGGAGAAGGTTCGAGAGAGGGAGACAAGGATAGTCTAGGACAAGGATAATATAGAGTTTAATTAGAAGCTTAATATTTAGTATTAAATTATTAAGGACTATTAGATAATTCGGGACTAAAAGAAGGCTAGTTTAAAGGAGGAGAAGGCGAAGATTAAGCGGGAGAAAGAGGAGGCTTAATCTTATTATAGTAGTATATTTTTAGATATATAAAGAGAGTTAAATCTAAGACGTTCGGCGTTAGTTTATAAGGCTTAAAACTATAAAGAAGGGTAGGATTCGAGGCCTATAAAGCGTACGAGAAAGACTATATCCTCCTACTAAACTTATACTCTAATAATATCTAGATCTATAGAACAAATAGCTATAATTTAAAGTCTTATTATAACTATAAGTAGTACTATTAGTAGAGGTTAGGCTAGTAGAACCTATAAGAGTCCTACTCTTATAGGGCGAGTAGAGGCTCTTAAACGGATAATAGTAATAAACTATTATTTAATTATAAAGGCTTTAACTTATATTAGTAGTAGTATTATATCCTAGGGAGCTATATATAGAACCTCTAGTACGTACGTAAGTAAGTCTTATAAAGTAAGTACTCCCTAGTTTAGTATTTAGGTTCCTAGGACGTAACCTAGCCTAGTAGATTTATTAAACTTGCGCGCGGTTACTAAGGCCCCTAATAATAGGAAGGGGAAACGTTACTACCGAGAAATTAACCTAGATATAACTATAGTCGATTTAGATAGTAATAATAATAATAATAATAACGAGAAAGATAAAGATAATAAGGAAGAAGAGAATACTCCCTTATTTAATAAGGATAGAGATAAAGTTAATAAAGAGGGAAACGTTATTTAATTTTAAATAGTTATAATTATAATAATAGTTCTTATTTTATTAAATTTAAATTTTATTAGGTATAAATTAGAAAAGGTATTCCCTTAATCTTAGTAGTAAATAGTTAAAATAATAGGATACTTAATTTCTACGAAAGTAAGTTAGATAATTTATTAAGAACTATACTACTATATATAAACTACTAACTTATGTATAGCCTAGTTTAAGGTTATATTTAAAGGTATTTGTCGTCTACCTATTTAATACTATACTAAAGGAATACTCTATTAAAATACGAACGTCTACTATTACTTAATTAAACTCCCTCTCTTTATAGGATATCCTATAAGCTCTTATACTTTTAAACTAACCTATTATTCTAAACGTTCCTATATACACCGAATTACTAAATATATAAAATAGAATGTTTCGCCTATTAATACTATCTCTCTCGTTACTAAATAACGCTTATAGATAAGCCTCGATATTTATTAAATAATATATTACCTAATTACCTAGTATACTCTCGTATAGACTATATAAGGATAGTATTATACTATTAGGACTATTAATCCCCTAGAACTTAATACTATAGTACTTCTTATATCCTATATAGAAAGGCAATCTAGTTAAAAATCCTAGAGTCGCGATGTGGATTTATTCCTCGTTCCTCCTAAGACTCTTATACTGAGATTAATAGAAAGGACATTAAGGGATAGTTCTAGGTTAATAAATTAGTTAAATTGTTCTATTAATAAAAGCCTATACTCTCTTAACTCTACACCTCTCTTAAATTACTATAGTATACTTTTAAACTCTTATAAAATCGATCTATAGATCCTACTTTAAGAACTCGAAGAAATAGTACGTTAGGTAGAATATAGTATTATTAAAAACCGTATAATACTAGAACCTCGATTTACTAAATATCGCTATCTTATTCTTATATCGAAGTAGCTAGGAAAGCCGATATAATACTAGATAAAACGCTATCTTAGGAGGGGGGTTATTTTTAAAAGACTATATAATTTATTTAAGAGTAAGATATAGTATAAGTTAACGTATTTTACTCTTTAAAAATCAAAAGAACTCCTATATATTAATATTATCTATTTTATCTAAAATAAACTCCTTTTACTTATAAATAATAGGTAGTTTATATAAATAAATTAGCGTATTCCTCCTAATAAAAATACTAGTATTTTCTTTAACCTATTCTTAAATAGCTTTATCCTCTTTATCCTTAAGTAGTATAACCACGGCGGAAGTAAGTAGTAGGATTCTAGTAGAAAGGGCTATATTAGTAGACAAGAAAAAATAGGTAGATTTTTACGACTTTTAGCTAGGGAATTATTACCTACCTACCTATAATATATATGTATAAACACTACACTAGTATAGGAGTATAATAGACTAAAGAGAAAGTAAGAATAGCTTTAAAGGTAAATACGATTTTGGTAGATCCGATACAAATTCGAAAGCTTATATTACTTAACCTAGGCTTAATTAAGGAGTAAAAAGTAGGTTTTTCACTATTATTTTATGATTAAAGTTCAAATAGTAGTATTCGTAGTTAAGCCTCTAAATAACCTTCGAATAGTAGCAAGGTGTTTTAGATAAAACGGTTAGATATTATACGGATTTTGTCCACTTCTTAGTATAACCTTATCACTATTTTATTCACTATTTTTTAGCACCAGAACCTCTCTCATGCATATCAAGTAGCATCAATATGGTTCAAAAGACCTTAAACTCCCACCTATCGTATCTAGTCTATGACGTTTCTAATACTCGCCACATCAGTATGCGAAAGATGGAAGAACCTGCGTCCCGAGGAATCATTCAGAGCTCAGCTCAATTCCTACAAAATCTACACTGAATCGCAAATTCGGAAATTCGGTAGAAACAATCCACCGAAACGTTATTCTCAACCTGTAATATCCAAAACAAAAGTAGCGATCAGATGATTTAGACCCATGGTTCGTCAGCTGGTAAAGCACCCCAATCCCAGAATTGAGCATCTACCTTTTCAAAAACTCCAGGTGAGACGAAACAATGTGGCTTCACGTCCGAGTACTTGAGTACTAAGTACCAGTAAGATATCAGTAGTGCCTTGGCTGTCAGATCTCGGTTTAGTTCGGATTTGACATCGGTCGACGTAGCCTCTCTAAGGCTGAATGGCACAAATCTGTTCCGGCGCGTGGCTGTCATCTACTTATTATTTGCATCTAGCGCATCCACAAAAGCCCGTAGGCCCTCGTATAAATTTGACCAATAAAAGTTGTTTCTTCTTCCATCAGCTAAACAGGACTAAATGATCCACAAGAAATCTGCGATATTTTTCCACTTCACTTTAGCGTAACGTTCAAGCATTCCATTCCGTCGAATCGAAGCTCCACTAAAGAAACGGCATCCGCCCGTCCACGTTTTCTCGTGGCCTTTCCCAAACACTTATAGCAGTAGCTTCGGCTCTCCATACCCATTCAAGTACGCAAACAATCACTATCCACAATCACTTCGCAAGCCTTCACGGCTCCCGCCAAACAATCAACAAACTACCCACGGAATGTTCTCTTTCCTCTAGTAGCGTGAAGTTAGAGCATATATTACAATCTCATCAAACAAACCTTCTCTCTACTGTATTCTCACAGAAACAATATCTGAGGGTCCACGTTTTCTCGTGGCATTTTCCAAACACTTATAGCCTTGGCACCCAACTATACAGTAGTCTACTTCAGTACAGTCTAGTGTGAGAAGGGATCGGACACTACCAGTAAAGCAGCTAAGGTACCGTAATTTCTCACTGACAATGCATTAACGAGGCGACGAACCATACACTAGACAAGCTAACGACGAACCTTGCACCAATTCTACTGCCGACACAGCCAATAAGGATTTTCTGGAATGGTCTGGTGGCAGAAAGATAGTTGTTTGAATGAATGAATTTGTGCCAGTTATACCAAAGTGTCCTGAAGGACGTCTGCCAAATGCTTATTTCTAATACATATACCCTTCCAAGTCTGAGTCTCACACTCCCACTGTGGCTTCAGATGATGGCTGTTGTTCGACTTGCTCCTCGCGGAAACATCCCGGTGGCAAGTCTTGGTCAGGGGGGTCTTCCTAGTTCGACGTGTTAGCTGAAGCTTAATCTGGTTTTTCGGGTTTGTCTACCAGTAACGAGCGGGACTCGCTTGCTCAACCACGGAAAGTACCCAGATTGAAGTGTTAGTTGAAGTCTAATCATACTTGTAGCCACAGTTGCGTGTAAGCTAATTGGGATATTTGACCGATTGGCGAGAGAACGAGTGAAAGCCAAGCTGTACAATGGCTTTCTGATTCGGATGACCATTATGGTTCTCTTTCTTAGACAACATGTAGATCGGCACTTGGAATTCTACTGGTGGTTCCTGGTTCCTGGTTCCTCCCACCTCCCCACTTCTTCATGAAAGCTATGCTGGTTCGTAACTTGTTTGTTTACTGGTTCCCGCTGCTATATGACGGGTGGGGCTTGATTATTAGGCTTACCGGTATTTGACGAGGAGACGAATGGTAGAGGGGTTTTTGGGATGATGGTCCAAGGAATAATCTCCTCGCATCCAGCATCCCCTGCACAGAACCCCATCCATCCCCCTCGCGTATTCATAGTCTTATCTCTCGCTTCCATCTAATGCGCACACAGACGCTGAACCATATGTTGTTTGATATCATACTAGATGTTTTAAACGGATCCCATGAAATTTCAAAGAACCCCATAGAACAAGTCATCCCAAAGCCCATCTACCATTTTTCTCCTCGTCAAATACCGGTAAGCATTGTAGCTCGGGTACAACAAGCTCTAAACCTCACCGCTAAGTACTGGTACAGGAGAGAAAGCGGCAAAACAAGTTTAACTTTCACAAAAACGTGGAAGTTAGCCCTTCCGTAACCACCAGTAAATAACAAAGCGTAGGTTCCAAAGAACGTACCAAGAAAAAGTGTAATCGAAGTATGCCATCCAAAATGCCATTAACTACTTACTGTATACTGTACTACCTTACGTGTATTCGTCTCCTCGTTAAATACTGGTAAGTATCGTAGTATGAGTGTAAAGAAGCTCTGCAGTAAACGTCACAACTACTATAGGAAACGGACAAACAAGCGTGACTTCTACCAAAACGTGTCCTACATTCTAGAATTTCCGTAACCACTAGTAAAATACAAAGCGTACGTTCCAGAAAACGTGTGGAAGAAGTTTGAATGCGCTCTTCTTACAGTACAGCAGCCCTGTAGAATGAAAAGAATAAACAAGTCCTACCAGTATATCCCTGAACTACTCGCTTCACCCCTGAGGTGGCAAATCTATAGCAAGGAACAGGTTCATGGTAGGTGATTGCTCGCAAAACACAGCAAACCCATCTCGCATAGAGAACTCGATACTCCATAAACCACAATGCTAGTAATTGTTTTATTTTCCCACCTCGGGTAACGCAGCCCCAACACCTCGCACAGTCCCAAAGTCCCACGTGCCACAAGTACCAGTAATTGCTTAAGTACTACTAGTATTTTATTACAGTAACAACATCAGTCTCCAATTCTGACAGCCAAAGTCTCTTTCCTTCTCACTACGAGTATACCCTACCACAGCCCCACTAGGCACTAGCTCAAAGCGAGCCCTACGAACCTTCCACCTCGGTTACACTAGCTTTGATTTTAACAGCTTCAAAATACGACGCGTTCCTTCTAATTCGTCAAATCGTACATGCTTCCCTAAATATGCAGTAACCTTCAACCACATGGCTTGATTATGTCAAAACAAATGGTAGGGCGTTCATCCTCACCGCACCTTACAATCTACATCCCCAATTCACCACATAGCATATACCACACCTTTCAAACCCATTCCCAAGCTTAAATCCCCCACCTCGCTTACAGCACTGCACTGTACCGTACACCAGACCCAAGAAATGAAACCCATAGTCTCGTCACTATACCCTCAATTCGCCACAATCTATATGCTTGCCTCTATCCTTATCCTATAGTTTCCACATAGGGTCCATGAATGTTTTGCCAAGAACCTTAACCATACTATACCATAAGGCTTAAGAGTGTCAAAACAACGTGGCGTTCATCCTCACCGCACTTTACCATCTATATCACTACCCACCAAAACAACCCCCTATTCCCTCGAACCTTGTTATTATCAGCTCGCTTACACCACAAGCCCGTCCCGTCCTCTTCTTCAAATGATATGATTGATTCATCTACTATACTATACCCTTGATTCGCCACTTTGTATATACTTCTACATTTACCTTCTATACGCTCTACTTACGCGTATTGTTTGGTTGGAACCTTCACATCCACGAGTTCAACCGAAGGTGTCAAAACAAAGGAAGAAAAGGGGGGAGAGGTAGGGGCATTCATCATCACCGGCTACATCATTACACCTACAATCAGGCTAGGAGACTGTATACTTACATCACTCCATCACCTCTAGAAAGGTTTTACTAAAATCTTTATAGTATATACTGTAGTTTTAGTTAATACAGTACTAATTTGTTACTAGAAGACGCTAGTTGAGTATCTCAATAAGGTGTAGTATAAGCTTTAAGCTTAATCATCTCCACGCTAATAAACTCGATTACTATTATCAAAAACTGCTTGTAAAACTTCTCTATTGAGCTTGGTAAAAACACAGCACATCAACTCATCACCACCTAGTACTCGCAAGACCATTTTCAATCATACAAGAACTTACTTTATACCTCCCACTTCTCCACATCATCTATACATCCCACCCATCACATCCCATCTAATCCCATACATCTCACCATATCTACCTCCTTCCTCCTTCCTCCTTCTGGCACCTCACACTCTCTCCCTCAACCCAAACCTTCAAACCCCTCTCACCCATCACCAAATACCACCCTATACCTCCTCCACGCCATCTCACTCAACCAAACCAACCCTCAAACCCCAAACCCCATTCAAACCTCACTCAATTCGAGCATTCATCCCAATCCTCATCCTCACCGCCAACCACAAAGTCTCTTCAAGTCTTCGAACCTTCCTAACCTACAGTTCAGTACAGTACACATCCATGTCCCAAAACACACACTTCCCTCATGACGTCTCATTTCGCCACTTTGTATATGCTGTCTTTTTTCTCTCATCACCTCACCTCACCTCACCTCTAGCTCCTCCTCTCCTCTAGTGCTTTCTAGTTTCTACTTTCTAGCTTCTAGAGCATCTTCTAGCTGGAAGTTACTCGGATTCCTCGCTTACACAACAAGACAAGACAAGACAAGACAAAACAGGACTCGGATGAATTCTGTGACCATAGCTTGAATTCCCATCCCATTCACCCATCCAAAACACCACAAACCACACCACAAACACCACACACACACCACAACTCAAAGAACAAGAAACAAGACCTCTTAGCCTCCTTATCCCAGCGCTTTGGGATTTGGTTCGGTGACTTAGATAGTATCATACGAGTGAGGTAAGAGGTGCAAGGTAAGAAGTACAGTACAGTAGGAAGAGAAAGATGGCATACAAGCGACTAAGGTACGATGAGGATTTAGTGAAACGTAACGAAATGAAATGGTTCCCGATGTCTTGTGTGGTGGTTGTTGTTGTTGTTGTTGGATGGAGAGGGGAACTTTTGGTGTTGGGGGTTGAGCTGTACTAAGGTTTTGAAATTTTAGGGATATGGGAATGCAAGGGAGAGGGAGTACTTCTAGTAACTTGGATGATGACGGAGATTGATCTTTAATCCTATTGAAAAACTCGTTCTGCCCAAGTACGATGGTACCGTACCGTGCGTGCTGTACGTACCAGTATCCTTTCCCTCGTATCCTCGTATCTAAATCTAAATCGAAATCTGAATAACATCAGACTAAGCTAAAGCTAAAAATATAACTTTCAAGAAACATTACAGGATCCACTACTGTACAAACAAGCAAATCAACAAACCATTCGAACGCAGTCCATCCTTTCAAGTAGACCCCAAGCTACTACCTGTACTATACTATACGGCGTTGTGTTAACCTCCAGTCTAGAAAAAACCCACCCTGAACCTACACGAAGGTTAGGTTACAGTAAGCTCTCCCCAAAACCATCCGAGAGAACCAATCGCAACTGCGCACCCCACCCTGCCACCCATCAACATCCAACACTAAGCCTCATGCGCCCTGCTTTCCATCTGAAACAAGATTCTTCTCGAAAGGCAGGCATGCAGGAAGGGACACATCAAGAACGAACGGAACGCAATGAACAAAAAAGGATCCACACATGGGCTCCACGAATGTACAAGGAAGTAGAAGGAACAAGTATTGATGATGCAGCATGCGCGTACAGTAAGAAAGGCAGCAGCAGCAACGGGATAATTCCTTATCTGTACAGTATGTGTTTTTAGTTAGCGCAGCCCAGATGTTTGGTGGTCTTCCCGATCGGATGAAGTTTGCGATGGAAACGGGATCACGGTGCGCTGCGCTAGTCTGCGCTGGTGCTGGTCTGGTCTGGTGTGGTGTCGGGAAATTCCCATTCCATCCCACATCATCGTTGCAAAGATACTGGTAGTTTAGGGAGAGGTGGTTTGTCAACGCCACAAAACTGTCGATCTTTTCGATGGATATGGCTTTCCCACCATACGCATTCGATAGGAGGTTATCGTTGAGTGATTGTGTGACGCGACGGATGGTTGTCATGCGGCGGAATTCTTTGGTTGAGATGGAATGGGATGGGATGGGATTGGATTGCGAACGCTAGTTTCTTCGCGTCTTTCACCTTGGGGGGGTATACGATGATGGTTTATTGGTACTGCATAGTGGATAGTGGTTTGTGGGTGTTCTGAGGAGTGGTTTGCGATTTCAGATCAGTTAGTGGTTTGTGAGAAGGATAGCCGAGGGAGGATAGGATGGATGGGGTTGATGCATTGAAACTTGGTGTTCAGAGTAAGGTTCGTTTGTTGGTTCAGACAAACAACGAAGAGGAGTTGAAATGCGATCGTTTGCGCTCGGTGTACTGTGAGAACAATCGTACAGAAGGTTTCCTCGGTAAAACCTTTGGTACCACAGGTTTCTGCTGTTGACTTTCTAGATCGTAAATGTAGGGACAGAGGTACCAGCGCCAGCCAGCCAGTCAATTGGCCTTGAGGCTTCGGATGACATTAGACGAACCTTTCCGTGGAGGCTAGGCATGGAAGAATTTTGCAATCTGTGTGTCTTTTTGTTTGATGGTCTGACAATCGACGATTCGTGAGTCTCTCAAAGTGGAAATGCTTGCTGGGAAAAGACCAGACCGGATTAAATGGGCCGAAAGTCGGTTTGACATGTTGGGGATGATGGTGGTTATGCCCTGCACTGTAGGGAGTTATTTGTGTTACTTGTACGTGGATCTACCACCGAGAGACATGGGCTAGACGAGTCTTTAGCGACCACCTTGGTGGGTACAGGCCTGCTGCTCGTTCCGCTCGTACAGTAGGAAGGTAAGTCGAGAAAAATATCATCTCCAAAAATTCAATTCCAATAATATGAAGTTCGATAATCATCATCTCCACTGGAAGCATGCGGCCCCTCGTCATGCCCCTCGATGGTTTCCATTCTCGTTATGGATGGGATGGATGGACAGATTGGATTGTCCATGTCCACTTTCAGCACCACCTACCACGCACCCGTCCACTCTTCGCCCGAGTCCCTGGGGTTCTGAACTCGAAACCAATATACTGATATGCAGAAGACGTTTCCCGGGACGAGCCCGCGGGTAGGCTGTCCTGGAAGACCACGTGCGATTATCTCCGTCTGACGAACCACAGTGATTCCAGCAGAACAGAATGGGAGGGTGATGCTCGCTCCTTCCGGCAAGTGGGAATCGGGAATCTGATGTTCGTCCAGCTTTTCCCACTTCCAGTACCAGATAGGATCCGTTTTTCATCGTCAACCCACTTGCGGAGCGTACCGTCTGGATTAGGGGGTTGCGACTTGCTAGAAGGGTACCTAGGTAGATTGCTGTATATTTCCGCACTGCATTGGATGGTCTGCAGGCGAAGTAAACATTGGAGGCGCACTACACTCTTCCTATTTGGTCTTCTCTAGGGATTCCCTCCTTATTCCCAGCATGCTGGAACTGGGTCGGACCTCCACCACTGGCTGGGGGCTGGTACTGTAGGCGATGGCCAGTCGCAACTGCTGGGTATGAATAATTGATCACCGATGGACCCTATATTGACCTGGTCCATGTCGAGGCTTCCAAGCGACGGGTGCAGCCCTGTCAAATGTAGATGAAGATGGAAATGGTATCAAGTGCCAAGTGTTTACATCTGCATCCCATGCCATGCCCTGCCATGCCATGCCCATTGATCTTGATCCCAACAACCTCGGCCAGTGCAGTGCAGTGACGGGTACGACGGCTACGGCTATGGCTCTGCAGCTACTGCACGGTGATGGCTTCTTCCCAGTGCACTGGTGGAGGATTAGATCATACTACCCCTGTCCACTACAGTAGAGTAGTGGACAGACGAATGTTAAACAGAGTGTACGGAGGTAGGTACGGAGAATCCAGCCTGAAGTCCATTAGGCTGCCAGTCACCAAACATCACTAGCACCAGCACAGCACAGCACCAGCACCGCAATAGCTATATAGCGGCTCCAGCAATACGACCCGACCAGCCAGGCCAGGCCAGCAAGTGTAGTGTAGTGTACTGGCAGTGTACTCGAATTCTCGTACTAGGTGTCGAGCTCCTACAAGCTCTGGCTGGTACAAGCTCTACAAGCTCCTACAAGTCGTGTACAGTAACTACAGTTGCATACTGGTGATGCCTGTGGTGAGGCACCGAGAGAGAAGTGCAGCCTCTTGGCGCTTGGCACAGGCTGCACCAGATACCTCCGTACACACACTGACGGTCAGGACAACCTTCGAGAGCTTCGAGAGCTTGCAGGATATGCCTGGGGTGAGGGTTAGAGAGACCCACCGCTCTTGCCTTTTTAGAACGTCGATTATGTGGAATCGATGAAATGTCCATGGTCGCCACGACGGCATAAATAATGCATTTATAAGCCCACGCACAGGCCACTACAACCCTTCCTACACCTCCTCTACTAGGTACTAAATACTACTACCTAGGTAGAATATGAAAAACTAATAGAATCAGAAATTTAACATAGGCTGGTTAGGGTTGGAGTGAGGGCTAGAGTGAGTGTTAGGGCTAGAGTTAGGGTTAGGGCTAGAAGTTAGGGTTAGTAGAATATAATTTTGGTTGTTTTATAGTGTCAAGACAGCTACGTGCCTACGTTTTATGCTTGACGTGGCCCCGGCTTACATGGCGACCATTTACTCGATTCCGATGATGATAATCTCCTTCACCATGTCCCCCACCAGGTCCCACTTTTCCCCGCTGGCCCCGCTCCTGCACCTCTCAACCAGTCGCATCTCTTGAATTTCGTGGTCGTTCTATGCTGGTGTATGCCCACCAGCCCACCAGGCCGTGGTTCGCTAGCATTCCCAAACTCAGCAACGCATCAATTCAACATTGATGGGTGCAACTGCAGCAAGCACCACCCCAGGCCCCAAAGCTCACCACTGCACCAGCGAGCCAGCAAAACATACTTGTACTAAGCTAAGACATGCTGGACATACTAGACATGCTAGACTCCCTCGACCCCCTACCTGGTAGACAACCTAAACAACCTAGGCAACCTAAACAACCTAGACAACCTAAACAACCTAGGCAACCTAGAAAGAAAGCCTCGACATGTTGAATATAAGGAACCCACCGTTTCCCGGCCTCGTGGGATGGCAAGATCAGAACAGTCCCATTTCCAGCAGAGTTTACTTGTGCAACCGAGTCCAAGAGCGAGAGCGTCTTTGACCATAAACACCCATACTAAGCATCCCATATCGATCACACAGAACTCATCTCTGCCTCATCACCCCATCTTGATTGTTTGGTAAGACTTGTTGACACCCACTCGCCGACGACACCTTGCCACAAAGAGAATTTTCTCCTTGCCCGTCAACATAAGAAGCAGCTTGTGGAACCTCTTGAGAAACCCCACGACTTTTCCGCCTATCTTGCTCGTCAGAAAAAAGGAACCGCCCTTGGACAAATCTCCTTTCTATTATTATATATTTCTTCTGTGCAACAAGTGGATCGCCCCGCCGACCGAGCGGTCGGATCGATGACGGTTATAAAGAGAGCGACAGTGTACGACCAGAGGGAGAGGAGACTCAGAATGGAGACATTATTGAGGAACACCACCTGTAGCAAAGGTCACACACATCCACCATGGAACACCACTGGCGTCCTTCGTATCGAAAAATGTGAATCAATATGTGGATTCTGCCAGAAAGAGACCAAGACCGCGGCGAATCTCCGAAAGGTAGCCTCCACTCTATCGGGAGAAATGAGTATGAAGCGGCAGCTAACCGTACTTTGCTATTAAAGCACGTAGCGATCCACATCAAGAACGAAAGACTCAACTTGACCATTGCCGAGGGTTCAAGTGGGCGTGGAAGACTGTGTGTTGAAACCTTGCCCTTTACTCACAGTACTACGGCTAATTGTCAGTAGCGAAATGCCTCAAACATTCGAACGAGAATCTTCCTCGGGATCACGACTTTCCTACTTTTCCGATGAGACAGACGCAAGTTCATCGGCGAGAAGGAATAACGGTCTCGCAAGAGTACGTTCAAACCAAGGATCATCTGCAGACCCATTTTCGCCTTCCGCGGTCTTGATGTCGATGCACCAACCCCATTCACACTCTGGAATTTCCAGATCATATCCATCATCCTCAACCTCTACACCTACTTCTCAAGGCCTCACATCTTCCAACCACCAATCCGTCTACAGCTACCCCTACTCCACCCCAACCACAACACCCATCTCCCAAATCTCCCAACCCCCTTCCCAAGTCTACTCCGCCCTCGACGTTCACTACCCCAGCCCAGAAAAAGATCTCTTCCGCGTCCTCCGCGAACACAACATTAGCACCAAAACAGCCTGGACCGTGATCCCCGCCTCGGAAGGAACTCGCGTCCTCGAATTATGTAAATCCCTCTCAGTAGCACAGGAAGTTCGCGGCTCGTCACTAGCAGCTGCCCCCGTACCTTGTTATCACCGCGAGACGCTGTATGATGAGGAGTGGCAGGCGCATATGAGGGATGTGCATGGAGTCTTCTTCCTCTGGCCCGAGACGTGGATGAAGAGGATTGAGGTGGTGGATTTGGAAGCTTACGGAGGGGACATTGGGGGGATCAACAATCTGATGATGGAGTGAGGGGGGTGGGCATTGAATTGGATTTTATTTCATCTACCTCACCAACCATCATGTCTCTTTGGTGATTTCGATTCCGTGGATTGAGATTGTTCGTTCTATATCGAACACCCCCGGCGTGTATTGAGAATTCGGCCCCGAGGAGGAACTGGCAAGCAAGCAAGAAAAAAAAGAAGCTTTTTTCCAGCATCATATCGACAGGGTAATGTCCCTGGTTTCCTGTACTGCGTACCTGGTTTACCGTTGATGGGGTGTCCACATCAACCTTCAGCAGTCCCACCATCGAAGTAAGGATCTCCCAACCAAGGATATCCAAGCCAGCGGGAATCGCGCCAAGAGAATCTCATACACCTCCTCCTAGGAGGTTGCGAATTGGTGAAATTTGTTTACATGGCGGATTGGAGTATCGTCATTTCGAGATGGCGTTCTCGGTGATTGCTTCGTTGGGGATCTAGTTTAGATGCAGTTCGTCTTCTTGGTTGGGAGGGAGGAGGGAGGGAGGTGAGATTGTGGTATCTGGAAGGGGAAGGCGGTGATGTTGTATCCGTACTTACCTTATCGAATCCGAAGAGTTTTGGTGTACGGATCGGATAGGGGGATGAAGACGACAGAGTTGAGGTTGATTGAGAGTATAAAAATACCAGTGGTCGGTCCATCAACTCCCTCAAGACGTCACAAATAACACGAATTCGGGAATAGAATACTTGTCTGGGGGGTTGTAGAACAGAATGGTTGTGCGAGGAGGAGTAGATGTCATCTATCTATCCCATCTCCAAATGAAAAGTAGAATTCTTTGAGTATTTTGTATGGATATAGAAAGTGATTGTTTTTTATTTCCTGTATGTACCTTTGATACCTTGAGGTTTTGGGTTGTCGTGGCGTGGCGCTTGTTTCGAAAAGATGGAAAATAGGAAATAGGAAATGGGAAATAGGAAATATCCTCTACACTCTGTACTTAGTAAAAAGAATGAAAGAATGAATGAAAGAAAGAGGGAATAGATGGAAGGTAGGGTTCCTGTGATGTTTTTGGTGTTGTTATATATATATGTATTTGTACTTGTACTATATACAGTGTATAGAGAAATTACATGCTTACTTATATTTATCACTTATATTTCCCATTACTTCGTCCTAGGCGCAATAAATATAAGAAATAAGATTCCTAATCTCGGCTATTCAGGTACGAAATATTTACTAAGAGACCTACAGTACTATTCTAATAATAGATATCTCGAATTTTTAACTTATATAGTATATATATCTTCTTTTCCTTCTCTCTCCTTTTATACTTAAAATATATATTACTTATTATTTAACTTATCTAAGTATTTACCTATCTCGCTATATTTCTTATAGCGATCTTTTTAACGCGTAACTACTCCGTATACTATTACCAAATTATCTCCAGCAGTAAACATGAAATCCCCTACTCTCCTCCTCGCCCTCCCGGTACCCAAGCCACAACTCCCTATCCCCAAAATCACCCCCCCGAAGAAAGAATGCACGCTATCAAAATGCTAGGACCAATGCGGAGTAAATGTTAGTCCCTACTCTCACTCTATCCACTTCTACCATGTTGTTACTAGCTGCCACGCATAGAGTTTCCTAGACAACGGGTACTAATTCCATGATCTTATCTTAGCCGGTAAAGAACTTCGAATGTTTCGGAAATGGTAGGGGTATGAAATGCGATTGCGATGTTAGTGCACCGGGGGGATAGAGTGAGATGGGGGTTGATAGTATGGTATAATAGTATAGTGGATGAGGAGTGGGGGTGTTTGTGGATTGTTTGGTTTGGTGTGGATGATTGGGTGTTAGGGATAGCGAGTTTGTTTCTTGGTTGTTCTTTAGAGTATTTAGCGAGGGATGGGAAGAGGCCTTTTAGTTCCAATGTGCATACTACTAACACCCCTAAGTAAGGACGCAAGTAGTCAAATCTACTACTACACACTATTCATAGTAAGGAAACAAAGTAAAACGTAGGTAGTGGAGTATTTCTTTCAAACGCTGCTGCTCATTTACTCTTGCTCATTCATTCTCCTTCCCCTTTCTCTCACTCATTCATCATACTGAATACCATCTAGAAGTACAGGGGCTGGAAAAGGCAGATAGGGCCTGCGAATTCCGGACGTACTAACGTTTACCGACCGTATCTAAGGAACCATCGTTTTTCTCCCTTAACGCTCGGTAACTAGAATTCCTTTCCATTCCAGACCCCCTATTCCATGGAATTTATAGAATTTCCAGATAGAATTCACATGCCCCGGAAAAAAGTCGCCCCGATCCGGCTACCTAATATAAAGACTAGCTAGAGTACTCGTGTACGCTTTTATCTTATAAGATATATTATGTAGAGCCCCCCCCTACTACTATAGATACCTAGACTACGGAAATCGTAATACGTAGAGTCTCTATATTATCTAGTAGTTTATTTATCCTTCTATCGCAAATCAAGGTACTAGAATTCCTAGTCTAGGTATTCACTTAAACACGCTTATGATAAATATAATATATATTCTATTCACTTAAAACCACGCGTTTTGATTAGTAATAAAAGCCTCTGCAATTCTATGGAACTCCTGGAATTCCAGAGACTAATTAATAGAAGTATACTATTCCATTTTAGAGGTGCTCTGGAAGTATTCCATATGGAATATTCCACCTAGAATTCCATGGAAAATGGTTCCATCTGCCGAGCGTTGTTCGCCCTTATTATCGAGGTGGAAAGTCTTTGGGTTTCATGAAGTGCTTTTATTGGTCTACTACCTAGGCTAGGAGACTATCTTTCACGAGAGTTTAAGCTGCATAAGCCTTTTGTAGGCTGTCTGTCTGTTTTATAGTACTATCCCTTTACCTATTTTGTGTCCCCTACTATATGTAATTACATTATTCTTTCTATTTTTAAAAGACTATAGGTCTGCTTTGTAGCATACTACACGCGGGGCTCGTCAAAGTCAGGTACTACTCTCAGAGGAATATTTCATACCCTACTCTACCCTCTTAATTAAGTAGACTCACACACCTAAATCAGACCTCAAATACATAGTCTAGCACCTCGCTAGGTGCGCGGCGATCGTATGAAGTAGCCAGTATAAGGTTATAAATCCATCTTCTCCGTCGCATGGACAAGTAAGAATAGAAAAGGGAACAAGAAGCCGTGCGGATTCTTTATACCCCAGGTAGTGGTGGTAGTTGAGGGGACTTACCCGACAATTACCCGACGATTATATAACAACAAATACCAAATCTCCTCCCAGCAAATCACAAGGTTCATAAAAGTACATCATCTGGGTCTCATGGCCTAGTTGGTAACGCTACCTATGTCTCATATTTGCGAGATAAACCAACTTCCCGAACTCGGACAGAGATGTAGGGATGAAGAGTTAGTCCGAGCTTCGGCTTGTTTTTTGCCATTTTTTTGTTTTGTATTGTGCATTTTCTGTACTTTTTTTTGGGGCTTTTAGGTGTGGGAGGAAGATTGCGTACTTGGAGTGGAATTTGGCACTCGGAAGGGGGAGGGAGCAGGGGCAGTGAATGGAAAAGTGGGACTGGAAGGTTCGATATTTTGGGAAATTGGGGGGTGGATGGGATGGAATATGTGGCTGTGGTAGCTAGAGCTGGTCTTGGGTTGGGACCTTTAGGGAACTAGTGACATTCAGAGAGGGGGAATGGAAGAGGAAGAGAGGATTTGGATTTTGGGATTTGAGGGAAGGGTGTCTTTTAATAGCATTTTTTTTAAAGATATACTTTCTTCTGTGGGTTGCGCTTCTATTTGCTCTCTCTTGTGTTGAGGTGACTTCAGAGAGTGAAAGGTGGCATGAAAAAGGTCGTATGGTAAGTTTGAGCGGTAAAGCTCCACCATCCCTCCTCCATGCTCTCCCAATTCCCGAGCATCATGATCTACTCCCTCTTCCACTCTTCAAACTCCACCGCCAAATGCTCCTTTAGCCTCGCAAATTGATTTCCAAAATTCTTCCCACAGCGCCAACACTTCAGATCCTCCGACAAAAGCCTACTCAACGTACCCGACCTCCTCCTCTCATCCTTTTCGTCCAACGGGAATTCCTCCAACCTTACGAAGAACGCCGTATTAAAACTGTTATAGTGCTTCCTCTTGTTCATCCTCTCGCTAAAGCGATCCACACTCAAAACATGAATATGCAAATGATCCATCGAAGGGCCCGCATGGACACCCACCATAACATCTTTCTCCCAATCCCGTCCTTTCGGCATTTCCTCACCATCTTTCAAATCCGTCTCTCCACTGAGGACATCCTCTATCGGTTTATCAGCCTTTGAGTACTTTCCATATAAGCGCCGGAGTTCGAGCCCAACCCCATGTTTGAGTTCCGCGGCTTCGATTTTGCAAGCAGCGAGGAACTCGGCGTCGTCGAAGACCTCGAAAGGGTGAAGTTTGGTATGAGCTTGTGAGCGCGGGAGCAGAAGTGCGTGAACGCTGGATTTGGGATACATGTCGTGGATTCTGACAAAGTTATCGTTCCATGAGATTATCCGTGTGCTGGGCCAAGCTTCTGGATTGGTGATGTAGGCTCCAAGGGCATCGCGGCCTTTGAATGAGGGTTTTTTAGAGGGCGGTGAAGCAGGTGGTGTGGATTTCCTTTTTGGGGCCATCATTTTTGTGACTTGGTTGTGTGTTAGCTTGGTTGTGAGGGAGATGAGGATGGTATCTTACATGCGTTGATTTGAGAGGAGGTGGATGAAGATGAGGTCAATTCTTTGTCTGAATTGTTTTTCTCGTTTGGTCTTTTGGGTGAACGAGTTTCTTGGGTAATTTCGGGCAATTTCGAGGACATGGTGAAGGAGCTTCGTTGTATTATTGCTTGTGGCCGGCGGTTCTCAAGCGGTTTATGAGAGCGGAGGAGATGAGATGGGTTGGTAGGAGCTCTTTTATATATGCAGCGCCTGAGTGAGGTAAGCATTGGCTTGTCAATGAGTGAAAAATCAGCGATTACTACCTGAGGACTGTGGAAATACCATGAATGATTTCGGATTGCAGTGTAAATATTTCTATATAGATATACTTACTAGGTAGGTACTTATAGTGCCGTAAAATGTACTTACGAGTGCAGAATAGGTTTTCATCATCTCCAATTGGACTATTTATATACAATTCCTTCTCACAATGCAGATACTATAGTTCTGGAACATAATTCACAAAGTTTAGGTGAAGCCTTTCAAAGGCATTGTATTGAAAGACCTGAAGGCTGAAGATTGACGTCGGGTCTCATCGGTCAATCCACGGATGACGATTAGCCCCACAAAAACTTCTGTTTGAGCCTCCGGGATTCACTGCAGTTGCACCCTCCAGGTACCTTCAAAATGGACAAACACCCACTCCTCATTCGCTTCGGCGAAACCTTCTACCCCATACGCTTACACGGTGCTCCATCAGATATTCTGGACAACCAGAAGAAATGGTCAAGAAAGGACAATCAAAGGGTGGAAAGCCAGGTGGGGGTGGAGGGGTGAAAAAGCCGTCCCCCGCGACGGCAACAGGCGATGATAGCTTCATCGTATTCTCGAATTCCGATAAAGATCCCAAACCGAAGAAACCTGCGAATGCCATAGCAGGACCTTCTGGACTCGATGGACCTGCTTTGGCTGGAGAAGCTCCAAAGCGACCTGATGTGAAGAAGATAATCGGAGGGGCGTCTTGGACGGGCAAGTTACCTGTGAACATGTTATCAGAGCATTGCCAGAAACAAAAATGGGAGAAGCCGGAGTACACGATGGTATATTGACCATGAAATATCTCGTTGGTGCCAATACTAATATTTCTACTACCAGTCTAAAACCCCAGAAGGCTATTCATCCATGGTCATTCTGAAAGCCAAAAACCCGAAAACACAAGAACTTGTACAGCTTGCGCCATTCAAGTTACCCCCGAGCCACAAGCATCTTGCCGCGAAGCCTACCGCTCTCGAGGCGAGGCACTTTGCTGCCACATATGGACTTTTCCGTGTTTGTAGTATGCGAAATATACATATGATGCTTCCTCCCGACTATCGAGATTTATGGAAAGGGGAATTTGAGGTTCTGAAAAAGGAAGACATCAAGGATGGCCGCGCCTGGCAATATGAGGCCGACCCATTTGCAGCACTTCGAGAGCGAGAGGAAGCAAAGGCTCTGATGGAAAAACGACGGGTGGAAAGAGAGAAGGCAAAGGAGAAAGCCCAAAATACTCCTGGGGGACCTGGAGGCGTGGGACTGGCTCTCCGTAGTGGAGGACCGGGAGGTGCAGGTTCTGGCTCCCATAACATTCACAGAGGTTGGACCCGTCTTCCCAAAATCGAAATGGGGAAGCGAGCGCGTACCAACATCGAAAACTTGATTCGGGAGCATGCAATCTGGAATCCTCATGATGTACGTATGTCTCAATTTCAGAAACATTCAATTGTCAATGAATTCACAAAATTGGAATTTCGCGAGAGTCACGTTCAAGAAGCTGTGGAAGAGTGCAAAGACCGAGAGGAGACTTTGGAATGGTTGCTTATTCACGTTCCTGAGGATGATCTTCCTCGGTGGGCGTTACCTGAAGGCTACACAGCTGGTATTAGCATGGGAAGCAGTGATTTAAAGAGAGAGGGGGCAATCAAACGATTAGCAGAAGCTGGATATTCTTTGGACTTGAGCAAACAGATCTTCGATGTGAGTGGTGATGAAGCCACCGCCGCGGAATCTTTACAGAAGATTCTTCTATCCAGTGGGCAAGACTCCGAAGTTGTTGCAGATGAATCGGAATCTTGGGCTGCAGAAGAGGCAAAAGAAAGCTCTGAAGCAATCTGGGAAGAAGAGCTCCTCAGCTTACAGGCGGTCTGCGGTGATCAATACTCTCGTCCATCAAAAGATGTTTGTAGGATTACAATTAAGCCCTCTAATCGGGGTCGTAACACCGAAGTCCATCCTATTTTGCAGTTTCGAAGAACTCCCGAATACCCACAAAAGGTCCCCGTTCTATCAGTACATGCTGCCCTTCCATCTTATATCCGTCTGAGTGTTATGAAGCAAGCTCTCAACCACGCCGTTGATAACCTTCTTGGAGAGCAAATGTTATATTTCTTGGTGGATTGGGTGGAACAAAATCTATACAGTATCATTGAGCGACCAGGAAGACTTCGAGACATCTCTGCTGCAGCCTCTACTACTAGTGAGGTGCGACCGGTTCAACGAAAGCGACAGAGGATTTCTCGTCATCCTCGGCCAATCAACTGGTCCCCTAATGCAAGAAGCAAGGAGGACTGGACGAGACGACAAACGGACCCTAAGCTGCAATCCCGAATTCAAGAAAGAAGATCGCTACCTGCTTGGGAGATGCGTGAGATAATCATTGATACAGTGGAGGCTCATCAGGTAACTATCATTTCGGGAGAGACGGGTTCTGGTAAATCCACTCAGTCTGCACAATTCATTCTGGATGATTTATACCAGAGAGCTTTAGGCGAATCTACAAAGATCATGTATGTCACGTCCTATTCATGTTCTTCATAGTCCTAACATCCATGTCTAGTTGCACCCAGCCCAGAAGGATTTCCGCTCTTGGATTGGCCTATCGCGTGAGCGACGAACGGTGTTCTACGGTTGGACAAGAAGTTGGATATATTATTCGGGGCGAATCCAAGGTCACGCCAAACACCAAAATTACATTCGTAACAACCGGTGTACTTCTCAGAAGACTTCAAACTTCCGGCGGCAGCAGTGAGGATGTCGTTGCAAGTTTGGCGGATGTTAGTCATGTTATTATTGATGAAGTTCACGAACGCAGTTTGGATACAGATTTCCTTCTGGTTTTGCTAAGAGACGTATTGAGAAAGAGGAAAGATTTGAAACTCATCTTGATGAGTGCCACGCTTGACGCGGGTGTTTTTGAGGATTACTTCAAGAGCAATGGAAAAGTTGGGAGAGTCGAGATTAGTGGGAGAACATATCCTGTGGAGGATTATTATCTCGATGATGTGATCAGAATGACTGGTTTCAATGCTGGTCGATTTGGAATCCATAACGAAGAAGATGCCGAAACATCAGGAATGGATCCAGACGTCGCTGCGGCTATTCAAAGCATCGGTATGAGAATCAATTACGACCTTATTACACAGACGGTTAAGGAAATTGATGCGGATCTTACGCACTTGAAGCAAGACGGTGGAATCTTGATATTTATGCCTGGTTTGATGGAGATTAGTCGAACACTTGATGCTCTCAGATCAATACCAAATCTTCACGCCCTTCCATTACACGCATCCCTACAATCATCTGAACAGCGAAGAGTCTTTCCGCACGCACCGCATGGTAAGCGCAAAGTCATTGTTGCCACCAATGTTGCCGAAACATCGATTACCATCGATGACATTGTGGCAGTAATTGACACGGGGCGTGTAAAGGAAACAAGTTACGATCCACAGAACAACATGCGTAAACTCGAAGAAGTATGGGCTTCCCGAGCAGCATGTAAGCAGAGACGAGGAAGAGCTGGAAGAGTTCAGGCTGGTAAATGCTACAAACTCTACACAAGAAACGCCGAAATGTCGAAAATGATGGAACGACCTGAACCAGAGATTCGAAGAGTTCCATTGGAGCAGCTTTGTCTTTCTGTACGTGCTATGGGTATCAAGGAGGTAGCCCAGTTTTTGGCAAGCGCCTTGACTCCCCCGGAAAGTCTGGCTGTTGATGGTGCTATGGATTTATTGGGTAGAATGGGTGCATTAGATGGAGATGACCTTACTGCTCTTGGTCGACATCTGTCTATGATACCCGCGGATCTCCGGTGCGGAAAGCTTATGGTTTATGGATCTATGTTTGGGTGTTTGGATGCATGCGTTACAATTGCTGCTATCCTTACTGTCAAGTCGCCATTTGTATCCCCGCAGGACAAAAGAGATGAGGCCAAAGCTGCTCGAGCAAGGTTTGCTAAGAACCAAGGTGATTTGATTGGTGATCTCAAGGCATACGAGCAGTGGGACGAGATGGTCAGTAATAGAAGGTATGTTTACTTCCCCCCACGTATTTCTCTTTTTACCCTAACAATTCCCCAGTATTCGCCAAGGCGAAATCCGCAACTGGTGCACCGAAAACTTCCTCTCCTACCAAACTCTAAACGACATCTCTTCCAACCGAACTCAGTATCTAACCTCACTTCGGGAACTATCGTTCATCCCTTCCCATCATCTCCCCCTTTCTTTGAACAAAAACAACCAAAGCACAACCCTCCTCCGCTCCCTTTGCGCCGGTGCCTTCAACCCCCAACTGGCACGCATTGATTTCCCTGACAAGAAATTCGCGCAATCCGTCTCAGGAGCCGTGGAACTAGATCCCGAAGCCAAGACGATAAAGTACTTTAACCAAGAGAACGGCCGTGTATTTATTCACCCCTCTTCAACAGTATTTGATGCTCAGACTTTCCCTGGACATAGTGTTTACATGAGTTACTTTAACAAGATGGCAACCAGTAAGGTTTTCATTCGCGACTTGACGCCGTTCAATGCGTACACGGCGCTTTTATTTGGGGGACCGTTGACGTTGGATACGCTTGGTAGGGGGCTTGTGGTAGATGGGTGGCTGAGATTGCGTGGTTGGGCGAGGATTGGAGTGTTGGTCAGTAGACTTAGAGGGATGTTGGATGATGTTTTGGCTAGGAAGATTGATGAGCCTGGCTTGGAGATGGGTGGAAATGAGGTTGTTGATGCGGTTATGAGACTGGTTGAATTGGATGGGTTGGATCAGTGATGTTTTGGGGGGTTTTCTGTGGGGAGGGATTGGGTAGAGGTGGGATAGATTAGATTGGGGTTGGCGAGCTTAGGCTGTTAGGTGAGCATAGATAAAAAGGGGGTATCCAATAGAATCAGTTTGCTACATATATTCATGTCACCTGCGGGGTTTCCGTTCTGCTCCATCACAACCTGGAAAATTACTCGACTTCGCTAGCCAACAAGACGAGCAATTCCTACATCACAATCCCATCACACCCTCTTTCCTCTTCCCCATCTCCCCCTCCCCCCTTGCCCATCCCCACTCAAACACGACACGACAAATCCCAATGCACAAACGGACTCTCCTCAATAACACTCAACTGGATCTCCTCAACCACCTTATCAAAAAACAAACACAACGTAAACCCAAACTGGAACCCGAAACTCTTACACGCTCCCCCCGTCGCCTTACACATTTTCTTGCATTCCTTGAGGGTG